>CATNEM010000308.1:102500-148152 GCA_950096795.1 Macrostomum cliftonense | reverse complement strand
TCTACCTCGGCGGCCTCGTGCCCGACATCGCGGACGACATCACAAGAAGGCGCGGACTGGCCTGGGCCGCTTTTCGCTCTGTGCGGACGGTGCTGCTTTCGGAGGCCTTGCCGGACGGCACCAGGGCTCAGCTGTTTCAAGCGGTCATTGAGACCGTGCTGTTGTACAACGCTGAGACCTGGACGCTGTCGCAGGCGTTCGACGTCTGCAGCGACCCAGGAACCGAGAGGACCGACACCCCTGTACAAGCGAACGCGTCTGACGAGGCCTTCTGTCCTGCTTCGCCAACGACGATTGCAGCTGGCCGGGCATGTGATACGTGCCGAGGCGAACTGCCCAGAGTCTCTGCGGGACGTCCTTTTGTTAGGGCGCAAGCGCTGCGCCGCGCGATCTGACGCTCCGGTCTGGTCACTCGTGATCGGCGGGTTGCGTTTTTGTTGTTGTTGCTCACCTGCTTGCAGTTTAAATGTCAATTCAGCGTCTGGTAATGCACCAAAGTTCTTTTAACACCCAATTCTCGTGTTATGAAACCCAACGCAGCAGCAAAAAAATTTGATACAGCAATTAAGGAGAACCTAGTTATAGAGAACCTAGTTATAACGAGTTGGAATATAGATGGCCTAGTTCTAAATGGGGAATGTAAGCACAATTCACCAGAATTTCAGGAGCAAGTGGCCGGAAGAGTTATAGTCTTCCTTTGTGAAACTCATGCCCAAAAAGAAGCCTTAACACTTACAGTCTTCCGGGATACAGTTGTCTAGGTGCTCCTGGCGTAAAGTACGAGGGATAAATAGAGGCAGACTTTACAATGGAATGCTTTTCCTAGTCCGAAATATTGATAATTTGTGTCAAATCGTGCAGCTAAAGCATGTAACTGATTACTCGCTTGTTTTAGAAGTCCAGCTTCAAGCCTCGAGTGAACTGCTCTATGTTAGTCGGTAGGAAGAACTTAAACAACTGGTTAGCACTTACGCTAAGCTGGGGACATTGATATTACATGTAGGAGATTTCAATGCAAGAACTGGGTCTTTGCAGACAAATCATGCTACAAAATTACGCAAAAAAACGGAGACTTCGCTAAAAATTGACACGGGCTTAGTTTACTGGAACTCTGCTGTGAAACTAAATTTGCCATCCTTGAAAGTTAAAGTTTTTTTGTAAGCCCCCAATGCTTTTTGTCACGACACTGTGCAATAACAGTCTTAGTACAAATAGAGGTAGTAGCTTCCAATAAAGAAATGCGGGTTAAACCTGCAAGTCAAGCAATTCAAGTCCCCCCTCACTGGGACAGTCATTCTAAGCAAGCTTATACACAGGAGCTAAGAACAATAGTAAACATTACACAGATTCCTTAGACCGCCTTCTAGTAGCAGAAATTTCTGGACAGGATTCTACTGACAAAATTTGCTCAGAATTGAACTCCATTCTCTTAGGCACTAGTGGTTGCGAGATAAGTACAATTCGGAAACCAAGTGTCCCGAATAAATTCTGGGTGAAAAGGAGTCCAGCACTGAAGTCTCTCAGTAAGTGACTAAAGTGCGTTTACAGGAAAAGAAGACTTAGACCCGAAGATAAATAAATCTCTTGCCCCTGGAATATATGGAAATATGGAAAAAAAATACAGGGTTGAGCTTAAAAAACGAAAGAATCGCGACTTTCGTCAGTGCGTGAGCAAGCTGGGCTCTGCAACAAATCCTCGTTCATTCTGGTCACAGCTTAAAAAATCGGAGGAACAATTAATCGCGAAAACGCGAAGGACCTATAACAGAGCACCGATAGAATTCGAGACTGCACTCAAGGAACTCTTTAGCGCACAGAAAAAAGACCAAATATGCACGAGTACTCCGTCGACAGAACAAGCTTCAGAGGCTAGAATCACAATGGGTGAGCTTGAGAAAGCTATTAAGGGGTTTCAAAAGAATAAAGCAGCTGAAATCGATGGAATATCGAATGAGCACATTATATATTGAACACACTGAAACCAATCCTTTTAAACTTTTTTAACATCATTTTTGCACTTGGGAACACCCTAAACTATGGTCCTCGGCCCTTGTTACATTAATTTACAAAAAAGGCTCACTAAAGGACCCAAAGAACTACAGGCCCATTAGCGTGCTCCCAACATTGGCAAGGATCTTCGCGTCAATAATTTGACAACATGAGTCGCTTTGTTAGTGGGGTTCTAGGTTGCTCTCGCCTAACCAGATTGGTGGCCGAATGGGATACAGAACTGCAGACCACATTGCCACTCTACTGACTTTTATTAATCATAAAATGATTAAAAAAACCTCTTCAAATAGTTTTTTTTCGATTTAAAGAATGCCTTTGACACAGTTAATCACAATATTCTGGTTCAGCGCCTCTGAGCTCTTAATGTGAACCCAGCAATCACCCGAGTCATTGCAAGCATTTACAAGGAAGCTAGTTTTCAAGTTAAAATAAGCGATTGAAAGCCACAAAGGAAGGAATGTATATAGAAAGTGTTCAGTCATGGAAATATCTCGGTTTTCACATAAACAACCAAACAGGAAAGGGAATGTGGACACACTCATGCAGTAGGAACAAGCAAAAAATGTTCCCATCCAATCTTTCTCCTGAAAAAAACTTGGCCTCACAGAAGACAATACAATGCAGCCACCTAGTGCAAGTGCTGATAGCCATGGTTGACAGCATTGTATTGTATGCATCCGAAGCCTGGGGGGGCATTTACGCTCGTATGCACTGGAATTTCGGTTCATGGGATCGCAGCCTTTTCGAACGCACAAACTTTGGGAGCTGCAAAGCCATCCTACAGGCGGGCCCACTTACTGACAATATAGGCGCTAGATCTGAGCTGGGCAGGCTCCCATTACTTAACAATATCCAGAAACGGAGCATTAAAGTATTGAAATTCTATTTCAAATAGGCAAAAATCCATAATTTCCTAATTTCTAAGGGATCCACTTACAAAAAGTAAGAATGGCCTCTAAGATGAACAAAGATATTGTGAAAGAATGCAAAGCTCATAAACTTGCAGAGACAATCCACAGGCATCGAAAAGTATTTGAAAACTCGTTCGTAGAATATTGGAAGTACCGTGTGGAAAATTCGCCCAAGCTAAGCCATTTTTACTACATCTTCAAAACAGTCCCTAAAGTAGAAAGTACCTCTTAGAAATGCAGGAACCAACTTTGAGGCAAACACTTGCCAATTTCCGCCTTAGGGATCACGATTTGGCAGTATAAACACTCCGCCAGGTCAGATCCAAAATAGCTTACCATGATAGAAAATGTCAGCTCTGCCGATCAAGGCTAGAAAACGAAACACATCTTCTTTTTGAATGCACTTGGGAAGGTTACAAGCAAAGAAGGATGGAATTTGTTTCTGAAATATCTAAATTTTAAACTTCTTTCCTCTCAGGATAAAGATATAGTATGACACGGGAAAGCATGGATATGAGAAAGATGTTAGCAGTTTACATATCCACTATAAATAGCATTGCAAAAATTTTACTGCTGCTGCGTTGAGAAAAAAAACTACCAACTTACGCGCATAGAAAAAATATTATCAAGAAATATAATTATTTTTGAACCTTCGATTCTCATTACATTTTACTACCCATGTTCAGTTTTCGAATATTTAATATTAAAAATAAATTTTAAAAAGCAGCACCAATTTTGCGTGCGCAACTTGATAATAATTATTTTTGTTATTAAGATACTAAGATAGGCAGAAAAGGCTACAGGCCTGGCCCCTAATACCCCCTTTGATCCCCGTGTAAAAGTTTGAGCGAGTGAATCCTTCGAGGTAGCGAGTATTTAGCGGGAAAAGCACCGAGGAAATCAACTTTTTTTACACGGTAGCGCGTTTTTGTCAATTTTGTGACTCGCTTCCAAAGAAACGCGCTGGCGCACGGTCAAATACGCGGTGGTTTTCACGGTGGGAGCTCGCTCACTGCTTGACTCGGTGGCCAACTCGCTCACTCGCTGCTTGACTCGGTGGCCAACTCGCTCACTCGCTGCTTGACTCGGTGGCCAACTCGCTCACTCGCTGCTTGACTCGGTGGCCAACTCGCTCACATCGCTGCTTGACTCGGTGGCCAACTCGCTCGCTCGCTGCTTGACTCGGTGGCCAACTCGCTACTGTAACTCGCTCATTCTCTCGCTACTGCAACTCACTCATTCTCTCGCTACTGCAACTCACTCATTCTCTCGCTACTGCAACTCACTCATTCTCTCGCTACTGTAACTCACTCATTCTCTCGCTACTGTAACTCGCTCATTCTCTCGCTACTGTAACTCACTCATTCTCTCGCTACTGTAACTCGCTCATTCTCTCGCTACTGTAACTCGCTCATTCTCTCGCTACTGCAACTCACTCATTCTCTCGCTACTGCAACTCACTCATTCTCTCGCTACTGTAACTCGCTCATTCTCTCGCTACTGTAACTCGCTCATTCTCTCGCTACTGCAACTCACTCATTCTCTCGCTACTGCAACTCACTCATTCTCTCGCTACTGTAACTCGCTCATTCTCTCGCTACTGCAACTCACTCATTCTCTCGCTACTGCAACTCGCTCATTCTCTCGCTACTGCAACTCACTCATTCTCTCGCTACTGCAACTCACTCATTCTCTCGCTACTGTAACTCGCTCATTCTCTCGCTACTGTAACTCGCTCATTCTCTCGCTACTGTAACTCGCTCATTCTCTCGCTGTGCAAAGGAGCGAGGGGCCGGCCGTGGGTCTGGACAGCGAGGCGCCGGCCGTGGGTCTGGAGGCGCCGGCCGCGGGTCTGGACAGCGAGGCGCCGGCCGTGGGTCTGGAGGCGCCGGCCGCGGGTCTGGACAGCGAGGCTTCCGACGAAGATTCCGACGAAGACGACGACGCTGACGACGACGCTGACGACGGTGGTCGTCCTCCAATCAAGCGGTCACGCTGCAGCCGGCCTCGTGGACCAACGGAACGGAGGGCCGGCCCAGACACATACTTAGTCTTCTGGTTTAGAGACCGGAAGCAAGAGCTGCAGGTGTGGCCGCAGTCAAATATTATGGAGCCACAACCTCCGCCTTGCCACATCGGTGCCATTGTTCAGTTGGCCGCTGTCCGCATTGTTAAACCAGGCTCGAAGAAATATCCCGCTACGGTGGTCGCTGGCCCGTACGAGACCAGGCGCCTTGCCGAAGACGCGATGGCTGCCATCGCCGGTCGCGAGGCCGCGGCGTCGAGCACCGCTCAACCGGTGGTGCTGCACCACCGCCCTGAGACATGCCCCCGCTGCACGAGCCTCCTCTCTGAGGCGGCGCAACTGCGCCGCACTGTTACCGATTATGAGGCGCGCCTAGAACGACTCTCAGCGGCTTCGATGACGGCCAGAACTGAAGAACTGGCGCGCAGTGACGAAATTCAGCTGCTGAAAGACGAGCTCGTTGCGGAGCGGCGCAACAGCGACCGCCTGAAAAAAAGGAGCGACTTATTGCTTGAAACGGTACGTTCCAGCTACGAGCAGTTGCGCACCGTCAGCAGCTACCTGACTGAAATTGACAAGGAAGCAAAGAAGTCAGCCGTCAGCAGCAGCAAAATTTGCAGCCTCGTCAAAGAAGTCGGCCTTTGGGCGGCACAACAGGTGATACCATCGCGATCGGGTGCCCCAGATGCTGTGGATGCTGCGGATGCTGCAGAGTCTGCGTCGCCACCCGGCTCAGACGCCGAGCTTGAACAACTTGTGTCTGGCCACGGAGTGACCTCGGCCCAGCTTCAAATGGCCCTCTCCGCCGCTATAACCGCGTCCGCGCACTCCTCTGCCGCCGTTGACAACAGCATCAGCAGCAGCCTCTTGCCAAATCTGTGCGCTACCGCGGCACCGACGTCGTCTTCATCGAGTGGTAACAGAAGCACGGATGTAAGGCAACTCGAGCTGCCCTTCATCGAGGGGTACAGCGACATTGTGACGACGAAAGCAAACTGCGACAAGATAACAGATCTAGTTGAAGCCTGCATAGCAATGCCGAAATCGCAGAAGGAGAAGATGGCACTGTACCGGGCGATCATACGCGCCGTTTTTACAACGCAGGAGCTGGCCACGTCGTCATGGTCCGGGAGAACTGTCGAAAAGGGCGACAACCGACCTGAAGCCAGCAAGCGCAAGAAGAGTGCCGTTCTGGCTTTTCTGAAAGACAATGACCTCGCGGTCACTGACGAAAGCAATCTGGCCACCTGCTACCGTGCTGTCGCGCGTTTGGAGCGCAACAAGCTCAACGACCACTTAAAATCTAACGCGAAGCCATGCGGTGACCGACTTGCTGCGGCCGTTGTCAGCGACGACGGCAACGCGGGCGAGACGCCGACGGCAGGCAGCGCTGCGGCCGTTGTCCGCGACGACGGCAACATGAGCGAGACGGTCGGCGCCGGAAACCTTTTTTCGGCTTTGTCAGGAACATCTCTTTAATGCGCTCGTACTACCGTATCTGAGCGAGAAAACAAACGAGAGAATGAGCGAGAAGGAGAAAGAATCCTTATACTAGCTCCAGCAAGGGGTGGGTGTTTATTGGGTGGGGTTAGGGCAGTTTACATTTTACATTAGTATGTAGTAGTATGTAGTATGTAGTAGTATGTAGTAGTATGTAGTATGCAGTAGTAGTAGTTTATGCAACTCTGCCGCACTTGCATTGCCGAGATAGGCGGTAATGTAAAAGCATAGGAGTGGGTGAATGCACTAGAGAGATATGAATTCTTTAACTCTTTACTTTCTACTTAGAAGAATACATTTACTACGTTTTGGTGCTGTCCGACTTTTACGTACTTTTTTTACCTTTATACATAACGCTCGTACAGTTTTATCTTTTTACCCTGAATTAGCGCAGCAAAGCAATTTTAGACTTTAATTAATGCGCCTTATATGCCGGCATTTATGCATTGGCATTTGTCACCTGATGTATCTCGATACGTGTATCTCCATATCTCGAATCCGTCATGTCCATCTTTATGAATAACATTCAAATACTAGTAGTACTGCTTCCTATTATTTAAAAAATAGGGAAATTTCCTAGCTTTACACCATAAATATACTGTACCGTTTGGAGCCAATTTAATACAGTGTGCATACTTGAAATGAGAACTCGAGCGCGGTTTTAAGCGCGAAACTGAGTAAGTGCGTCTTTCGGCGAGAGCTAAGCCACTGCGTTTCTATATGTTCTATATGTCTAAGCGCGTCAAGTCTATGGATGGGAATTGAGCGAGAGAATGAGCGAGTTACAGTAGCGAGAGAATGAGCGAGTTGCAGTAGCGCGAGAATGAGCGAGTTACAGTAGCGAGAGAATGAGCGAGTTGCAGTAGCGAGAGAATGAGCGAGTTACAGTAGCGAGAGAATGAGCGAGTTACAGTAGCGAGAGAATGAGCGAGTTGCAGTAGCGCGAGAATGAGCGAGTTACAGTAGCGAGAGAATGAGCGAGTTACAGTAGCGAGAGAATGAGCGAATTACAGTAGCGCGAGAATGAGCGAGTTACAGTAGCGAGAGAATGAGCGAGTTACAGTAGCGAGAGAATGAGCGAGTTACAGTAGCGAGAGAATGAGCGAGTTGCAGTAGCGAGAGAATGAGCGAGTTACAGTAGCGAGAGAATGAGCGAGTTGCAGTAGCGCGAGAATGAGCGAGTTGCAGTAGCGAGAGAATGAGCGAGTTACAGTAGGGAGAGAATGAGCGAGTTACAGTAGCGAGAGAATGAGCGAGTTGCAGTAGCGCGAGAATGAGCGAGTTACAGTAGCGAGAGAATGAGCGAGTTACAGTAGCGAGAGAATGAGCGAGTTACAGTAGCGCGAGAATGAGCAAGAGAATGAGCGAGAGAATGAGCGAGTTACAGTAGCGAGAGAATGAGCGAGTTACAGTAGCGCGAGAATGAGCGAGAGAATGAGCGAGTTACAGTAGCGAGAGAATGGGCGAGTTACAGTAGCGAGAGAATGAGCGAGAGAATTTTCACAAAAAATGCTTTCAGCGAGTCAGCACCGTGCGAAAATGAGCAAGTGCAGGGACATAAACTCGGTGTATTTTGCACGCTGTTAGATTCTTTTTTAAGCGCGTTAACTCGCTCAAACTTTTACACGGGATCGCCTTTGGTCTAATGATAAAGAGAATTTAAATATTTTTAATTTCTTATTCATTATATTATTTGCAAAACAAACTAATTTTGTGTCTTCAGACACGGACAGGCAGGGCGAGTTTCCGTACGAGTCTCCGCTAGCTCTGGCCAACCGCAAAATGTGGACTGGCTACTTCTTGGATCAGCCAAATCAAGCGAAAAATATGTCTGAATTGCTGTTCATGGACCCAGCTAGAAACTGCTGCGTTATTAATACACCTGTACAGTTCAAAATGTATGTGCACTATTATAGCGATTATATTGCAAAGCATGTCAGATTGTTTACTCGTATTTTTCTTGGCTTAGTTTGGTTGCTAAAGTAGTCACTTTGCTCTGAATTTTAGTTCGATAAATGGCAGCCAGCCAAGGTGCGGCGTTGCTATGCAGTGGAACAGCGACGGCAGTGTGAAATTCACCTGCGAGTCAATGGAGGAGAAGCTGGCAGCCCTGATCGAGTTCAAGGAGATTCCCAGAGTGAAGGGCGACACGCATCCGCAGCTGTTCAGAACCTGCGACACTTTGCCGTCGCTGCTGCAGCCTCATACGACAACAGTGGCTCCATCGCGGTCTGCGTCTAGTCCTGAGTCTGCGACTGCCAGTTCCAATAAAGCATTGGTTATTGGCGTGGCAATAGCTGGTGGTTTGATAGTTCTTGGTGTTATTGTGGCAGTTGTCTGCGTTCGCCGCAGGAAATCCCAAGCTAATCGCAACCCAGCTGTGCCTAGCAAGGGTGACGGCAATTCTTTTCCGGAATCTGTGCCGCTGAATAACGAAACCGCGTCTGGCAAGGTTAGCAAAGAAAAAGCCGACTGTCTAACTGAAAACGAAGCAAATAATCCTACGGAGAAGGCCTGAGCAAAAAAAACTTTTTTTCTGACAAAAGTTTTTATCGCCGTGGTTTTTTGCCCTGAATTTATTCACGGTTTATTGAATTTGAATGGCTATGCATGTAATTTAGCCTGGATCGAGGAAATGCGACACTTATAATAGAGATATGTAGTTTTTTAGGTTAAGATAGATCCAGCAGATTTTCCTTGTAAAGTGCGCCTATTTACAGATTATTCGATAATCTTTAAGCCATTTTTTGCTATGATCCCTATTAATCCTTATCCGGAGTTGGATGTCCTACAGTGACAGTGAAACAAGGATAAACAGCCGAAGGTTTGCGTTATTCAATTTAGCTTATAAGCTAGTAAGCTGCTTTGATCGCTGGCAGTTTCTTAAGAGGCCCCTGCCAGTTACTTTACTAGTTAGTTTAACTGTCCAATTAATAATTTAGCGACACAGCTAAATTAATTTACGACAAAAGGATTGCTAAACAAACTTCGCTTAATGAATTTCGCGGCAAAAAATAATTGAACAGTAACTCGCGCTAAATAGAATGACTGCTTATTAACACAGACTAACACGAGCAAAACAACAAGTGAATTGAATCACGCGGAGGTCAAGAACTGATGATGAAAAATCCACTCTCAACCCTGAGAATCTTTGAGCAACGTTTCGGCCTTGAACACAACGATCTTCTATGGCGTTCACAATTTGCCTTGGCAGCTGTGCCCCGACGGTTAATTCCCGTTGTTGGCATTGGGTGCTTACTGAGACTCCTCAAGAACCTCGTCTAGCCAATCTGCAACAAACCACTGCTGTTTGCCGAGCTCAGCGCAGACGTTTGAGCGCTACAGTGAAGCCGGCGCTTCAACGTGGAGGGACCAAAAAGTGGATGCCTAGTCAGGTGAGACTGGACTCGCACTCGCACTCTACTGGGGTAGAGAGGCGTGCACACAGATGAGTGGCGATCTGATTGGCTGAGGCCCTTAGATTTCCCACAGGTGCCTTCAGTTTGCTGTAAGCCGTGGGGTGCTTGTTCTCTTGGTAGGCCGTCTGACTCATCGGGCGTGGAGTCCTTTTGTAAAAATAATTTAGTAAATATTGAACTCTAGATGACGCGATAAACAATATACGCAACGATTAAATAACTAATTGTATAACGTAGAAAGGGGAAAAATTTATTTAATTGTGAATGCTTCGATGACGTTAAAAACTTTTTTGTGTATATAAAAGCTTTGATTTGTAATTTTTTTACTATTTCTATTCTAAACAGGATGATGAGTTGTCAGTAAGCCTAGCGGCTTGGGCGCCTGCCTTATGACCAGTAGGTCCTGGGTTCGAGCCCCGGCTCTAGGAGACAATTTTTGCCCTGGAGCAAGGCACTTAATCCCGCATTGCTTCAGTCCACCCAGCTGAGATCGGATACCAGTTTGAGCTGGGTAAATTTAGGATGGGTGTTGCGGGGCCCCTGCAGCCCGTCAGGACTGAACAGCTGTACACTGCACTCTGATGCAACTATTGTAGCTGCGGCTGTGCCGTGGGCTGTGCATCTGGGCGAAACGTCGGGTGTCTAAATTTTTTTAATTATTTATTTTATTTCAAACATGCAACATTTCGATAAACAAAGCCACTTAACCTAGGAGTTTACGACAGAACGCCATAAGTCTAGGAGAAAAGTTGTAGTCTTGAAAAGGCATTAACTTTCTTTTTACTTGAATCCAATCAGCTTTTTTGTGAGCTGGGAAAATTAAGGGCGGCTGACGTGGCCCCTTCAGCCCTCTCGGATGCTCACATACAGTGTTTGTTTTTTAAGTATTGATTAATTTTTTTATTAGGAAATAATTAACCAGTCTATTATTCTATCGATATCTGGAGCCCATAAAAGTAAAAATTTTTATGTTTATTAATCCATTTGAATTCTCAATTTTACCCGATTGCTTAGTTTGTTTCTTTATCCTGAGGATGTGACAGCTTGTGTTGAGTATTTTAAATTTTATGTATTTAAAATGTTCTAGTTACACCCTTCAGTTGCTCTCACCATGTTGTGTGTCTTCTCTCTATTATATGAGCGTATATTGAATTTATTAGATTGAATAGTGAATTTATTCTCTGCGCCGTAACTGAATTTTGTACCATCCAAAAATTATTTTCATTTTGTTTTATTTTGTACTGCAAAACTGATTTATCAGAACTTTGTCAGTGTTGGAAATTTTTGTCGGTGTAATTATTCATCATAGCTATGGCATGCAATAATGATTGAATAAAATCTGTGTAACTTTGTCATCTACGAGATAATGACTAGCTATTGTTTAATAATTAACCGGTCTATGTCTCAGTTTTAACGCATCGAGTTGTTTCGCTTAGCTTAAGCTACTAGCTTTATGCTTGTAGTCCAACTGTGCATCCTAATAATAATGATTATTATAAAGACTGTTTTCTTGCAACTTATCGCCTTCCTTATTGTTTGCTTATTTATCTCTCTGCAATTTATTGTGCTTCTATCCCTTATACTACCGGTTTATTTCACCGTTTTACGTAAATTGATATATACGAGTAGCGACCAAACCGGGAAAATAATATTCAAAAATAATTATATTTGCTGTTTTAAATATGCATGCTTAACGAAATAAAAATTTGTATCCAGCTAGCGGTGGCCATTTTAAGGGCAGTATCTGCTTTGATGTGACTAATAGTTGAGTCGTCGAAAATATTTTAGCTAAATTTTATTACAAGTTATTACAAGCATGCTGTTTTTTTGGTTGCCAGCCATCATTACCAATATTTTTCAAATAATAATTAGGGCCTAGCTTCACAACAAACTTCTTTGTTAGCTGCACATCGTAACTAAATCTTGCACTTCAGTTCTAAGCTTGTTAGCAAATTGAATTTTTACAAGTGCAAGAATTACAGTAGCTTGCACTTTTATACGAGCTACGTTTTTAATTTTATTATTGATATTAAACTAAACTATAAGCTAAGTATGCTAATTATTACAAGATAAAATAAATAAAAAGAATTACTCCAAATTACCCTCTGCTTTACAATTGTTCACTGTTTTGTTATTTTGTCTCTTTAGTTTTTACTCTTTCGCGAAAATTGAGTCGATCTAGTTAAAATTAATCAAGTATATCACGTTTATTTTAAAACATAGTGGCATTGAATAATTTTTGGAGTAAAAATTTTGTAAAAATAGCTGTTACCTTTAGAACTTTAGCGCTAAAATTTGTACTATTTAGGCCAAGAAATAAAATTGTTTATATCGTTAGAATTCTGTTTTAAATTGTCAACTTTCATTTTCGTTTTCAGTCCCATGAAGTGGTTCATAGCTTCAATTTTTACCATTCTAATAGGTAAGAATTAAATGCTTTAATTTATATATAAACTGTCCAGAATTTCACTAAATCGTTAATTTACTTTTAGCTACCGTCAGGTTGGAAGATCAGCACTGCATGGACAAAGCGACTAAAGAAATCACCGTTGAAATTGGTTGCGATAATCCGCAAAGGGTGATTATTTCATTGAATATTTCTGCATCTGTTCGTTTTCTGCGGATGATTATATTAATTTTTAAAAGTTGTGAAAACCTTTAGGAGACTTTAACAAATCTGGAATCTCATAATGAAGTGAAGTTTATGTCTAGGTTTCAAACTTTCCTAGCTATCTTTTGAAAATTTTACGTAGCCGGAAAATGTACTTTAAGAACAATGTGCTTTACGAAGTACATTTAAAATATTTTAGATTCCAGGGAGGCGTTTTACTTCCTCGAAACTTCACTTACTCTCATTTTCATCGCATGTTGCTTTCGTCTGAATATGTATATACTAGACGAATTCTTAAAAAAACAGAAATGTTTAGTAATTTGCACACGGGTAATTCCTATATGGTTATTCATCTTTGGGGGCGAGTGGCTCGGCGGTCTAGCGCGTCTGCCTTGTGTGCCACTGGTCCAGGTTCGACCTCGCGTTGTAGGTTGTCGTTTATTTTCCCTAGCGCGGTTTCGTGTGCAGAGTCACATTTATTTGGGGCCTTGTGCCCGGTTGGGCTATGGGCCAGTTGTACAATTTACGCCCATGAGGGCAACCCCCGAGGCATAGAGAGTGTACATTCCTGGAACCGCCGCTTGTACAACCTATGTGAGTGCGTGACTGGGTGCCGGCCTGTGTGTGTGTCTAAGCCTGCATACCGTATTTAGTGTGACTGAACGCGCTTCAGGAGTCAGCGCAATGGACAGTCATGCCCAGTCGCTGGTTGTGGGACGATGTCGCTTTATAAACGTCAAGTTGCCTACAGCTCTCCTGCAGATTTAGCTTTTGTTAGCTTCTTCATCTTCGATCTACACATTCCAACAAGGGAATCATGGGATGAAAATTCGAGAATGTAAAAGCGTCCCGATTCCAACGGAGCGCCTGAATCTCGTGTACTTGATGTTACTATATCTGTGTTTTTGCATACTTTTCAGGTAATTTCTTACGTTCGTGACGAGCCGGGCTACCAGGTGAATCTGCAGTGCAAGTGGATTTTAAAGCCAGCCAACTATGAAAGTCCGAGACAGATGTTCATTCAGATTTCTGTAGTGGACTTTGACACAAATAATGTTACGGAGGAGGAGTGCAAAAATGCCATTGCTGATTTGGATAGGTTTTATTTTATGCTAAAACTCAATGAAAGTGAGTATTTAAACAACAATGAAAATTCATTTAATTTGTTTAAAATGTTTACATTGAAATTAAATATATTTACATTAAAGGTGCATTTCTAAATGAGAGATGGTGTTCAAACCAATCGGTAACAATTAGGCAACAAATCGTGAACTTGTTGGACCCGTGAGTTCTGGGGGGGACTTTCGGAAATCGTCCTAAGCATTTATAATTAAAATATTGTCCTATTTACATTTTTCTTACGCCTACAAACAGGTCGTACAACCTGACCTTGGAATTTCGGTCAGACGATAAGCAAGTACGCTCCGATGCGAAGGGAGTCCAGGTGGATGTGCAGGTGCTGGGCAGAGACTACTGTCACAGGTCGATGCTGTATCTGAATGGTTCGTGTTACCTGATAACGCCACAGCTTCTGACACCTGAGCACGCATTTAAATTGTCTAAAAACTACCTTGGGAACTTGTTTATTGTTCCTAAAGAAGAAAATGTTTCGGCATTTTTAAGTAGATTCTTTCAAACAAGTCAGTTAATTTTTATATTTTTTTATTTATTATCAACAAATGCAAAATATTAATATTTTTTAATTGCACTTATATCTGCAGACGCCAAACGATCGGAACAGTTTCCATACGAGTCTCCGCTAATCTTAGCTGGCCGCAAGATGTGGACTGGCTATTTTGTGGAACCCTCCGATAAACAAAATAAAGGCTTCAAATCCGTTAGCTTCCTTGATTCAAACTCTAATTGTACTATTGGTTCTCAAGAGCTCAATGTGTAAGTCCTTAATTATGGAGTTTGGTTGCTACTTTTTTAAGAAACAAAAAATACCCGACTTTAAATCAATGATATCTTAGGTAGAATGACCGGACACTTCGTTTCTTTGAAAGTGTTTGAAGTCCAATTTGTGAAAAATTGATCTTCTTTTTATTCTATTAATATTGATTCATTTTCGTCAAAAAAACTACAAAATGACAAATCGCCAATCCAGAGAGAATCGGACATTGACATGTATGACTGGACCAGCAAAATTATCCAATTAGCAAAATACTGATTGATAGAAATGTTCTTTGAATAAAACAGTCTTGGTTAGAAGAGGATAAGAACCTGTCTAGCTGGTAAAATACCATTTTATTAAAAATGGTATGTTGAAAATCTGCAAATTTCCTATCTCCGTAGTGTATTTTTTTAGAAAATTGGACTTTAAAAACTTTCCAAGAAACGAAAGTGTCCCATCCTACTTATGGTGTCCTTGCACTAGCTCTAAATACGTTACTTTGTTGCCCCAGTTGTTAATATAGGATTTTTCGTTTGATTTAAAAAAATTGTCATTTGATTTCGACAATAGCCATTGGCAGCGCAGCCATAGAGTCTATGGCTGTAAAATGCTCTATTTGCCACTTGAATTCATTACTTTGCCACTTGATTTTGCCGTTATTTTCTCATCCTAACAATTGCTTCAATGACCAGATTTCTCCTGTTGTTTCCAATAGACGCGAATGCAGCCATTTTGAATGCAAACAAGGAATGTAACTGTTGCCCTAGAAGGGGACACGTTCATATATGCTATTTGATTTCTATGGGAGGTTTGGCCATAGATATTCACCCGCTGATATCCCTAGCCCACTCTCAAAGTGTTTGAGTTGCTCTGAGTGGAAAGTCGAAATCAAGTGGCAAAGTTCTATGTCCTTAGGGCGTTACTGGGATGGGAAGGTTACATCTCTATATAATGTGTATAGTACAACTGTTCAGTCCTGACGGGCTGCAGGAGCCGCAACACCCACCTTGAATTTTCCAGCTCAAACTGGTACCCGATCTTAGCTGGGCAGACGGACTAAGTGCCTTGCTGGGGCTGGGGCTCGAACCCACGACCTTCCAGTCATAAGGCAGATAAGAACTCTTCTAATTATAGCATTATATTATAAAATCTATTTATTTTTATCATGTCCTAATTAAAATTGCTACGTCTCTAATAAGTCAGTTACACAAATTTATTACTTAAATTTTTTCACTTGAATGTTACTTTGTTAATTCAAAGATAAAACGTCACCTAAAGCGACAATGTAACAAGCAGAAATTTGATAATTACAATGTGTAAAACTCATCACACATCTGGATGCCAGAAAGTTTAACAGCAATACGAAATATTTTATAATATAAAATTACCAGCTAGTTTTGATTTCTTACTTGTCATTCGCCCTCACCTATATAATGTAAAATACATATATTTATTTTAGTTTCAGCACGAGAAACGTGAGCTCAAGTCGGTGCGCCATTGCTATTAGTTGGAGCAGAGACGGTAGTGCAAAATTTACCTGCGAGTCAATGGACCATAAACTGCCAGCCCTTATTGAGTTCAAGCAGATACCTTCAATAATAAAGGCCGACTTACGTCCGCAACTGTTCAGAACCTGCGACACTTTGCCGACGATTTTGGTACCAACACCAGAACTATCGTCAAAAGATTCATCGATCAGCTCAAACTTTGTCCTGGCTATCGTGATGCCTATTGTTGCTATTAGCGTATTCTTTGGTGCAGTGGTTTTATATTTGCTCTGGAAAAAAGAAATTCTCCGGTTTGGTCGTGCAGAAAATCCCGATACTGATAATCGGCAATATCAAAGCATTTCTCTTAAAGAAGATTGTCAAACTAATGTTGCCTGCTCAACTGGAAATCAAATTTCTCAAGTTACTCAGCACCAAGATGCGGGAAGGACAGAAAAAATCGTGTCAGCAGCATGCTAAGTCTCAGTGCCTGCCCAATTTTAGTTGGCACCAATGAAATTAATGCTGATTTTTTCAGCCTACTTTAGCCTACCAAATTAGAATTTAATTTGAAAAAGATTTTATCAAATCGACTAAGATCCACGATTTGGGGCTTGTCCACAACAGTTCAGTAATTCAGTTTATTCTAACTGGTGCTTAATTTTAACTCGGGGTTCAAAACAAACTTTTATTTTCATTTATTGCCTTGCTCAAAATTAACCTACGGTCATACGTTCAGGCGTTAAAGCCCCAAATTCATATAAATTATTTTTTGTGACTTATTTAAGTTGAAGATTACAAAACTGCCTATTTCGCTTCAGTTCACATGTGTACTATGCTAAGAAAAATCACCGATGCTTCCTTAATATTTTAGTTTATAGCAATCTTGCCAATTAACTTGTTTTACATTGTAATTTTAACAGCAAATTTAACAAAATTGTGGGACTTTAACTTTAACTTTTTAATTTATTTAATTGTTAAATAAATGCAATTGGCGTGTATTTTACCTGCTAATATATAGCCTTTTGCCTTCGCTCTTTATTTTTACCTGCTGTATTAGACATTTAGTATAGTAGAATGATGTGTCATTTATTTATGGCCCCGATTTTCAATTGAAAAAAGTATCCAATTTAATTGCACACAAATTTTACATTTAAATAGACAGTCATTTGCTCAATAAAGGCCTTGCATGAAACGCAGGTTTTAAAATTCTAAATTGCGTTGTCGCTTGCCAATTAATTTTTCGCTTAAATTTATGCAAAAATTTATTTATTTAAGATTTTTTAAAGAGCATTTGTATTTAAAGATAGCTAGCTACTCATTTTTTACTGCATATGTGACAATATGACAGCTCGTAAGAGTACTGTCCTTGTACATTTTCTAGGCGATTTCTTATTTTTTGCCTCGAGACTCAAGTTGATTTATTTAAATCACTTTATACTGAATCAAATACACTCTGTTCTCTTATTTCAGCCGCCATGCTTTTATTGAGGCTGTTAGCTCGCAATTTTAATTTCATTCTCTTACTGTCGGCAGGTAAGTTAAATTTGCAAAAAAAATGTTCTTTTTTCATTACACATGTGCACTAATTTAAATTGTACTTTTTCTACTTTAGTATCACTAAGATCGGAAGATCTGCACTGCATGGACAAGGCCACGAAAGAGATCACCGTTGAGATAGGAGGCGATAATCCACAGAGGGTGATTATTGCTTTATCATAGATCTCAGTTGCATATTGATATCGCTGTCAATTACAGTACCATTCCCGTGGCTTCAGGTAATGACTTTGATTCGTGACGAGCCTGGCTACCAGGTGAATCTGCAGTGCAAGTGGATTCTGAGACCAGCCAACTATGACAGTCCAAGACAGATGTACATTCAGATTCCTGTGGTGGACTTTGACACGAAGAATGTGCCTGAGTCCCAGTGCAACAGCTCTAATCCCAATGTTGATTTGCTCACCATGATGCTCAGGCGAAATCAGAGTGCGTATTTCATTTATAAGATCGTTCATACAATCTGGTCCTAAAAAGTAAATTTGACCCATTTTTTCCAGGGCAAAACAAAACTGAACGATGCAATGGACGTGAAAGCACATTCAAATTGATGAATTCAACTGGTTAGTTACTCACTGAAATAAGTTTTATTTTATTTTAGTCGTACGTTTTGCCAACTGCAAGCTCGCAAAAAACTAAAAAAATCCTATTCGTCTGAAAAAATTAACTTATAGCCGAGGAGAAACCGGCGTACATGTGCTCAGACAGCTCGATCAAAGTCAGGAAAGAGATTGTGAACCTGTGGGACCCGTGAGTAGCTTAGAGAGATGAAGCTTTGATAGCTGCAGCCTTGAATCATGAATTTATGCTAAACTCGAACCTTCTCAAGGTCGTACAACCTGGCCTTGGAGTTCCGCTCCGATGATAAGCAAGTCCGCTCCGATGCGAAGGGAGTCCAGGTGGATGTGCAGGTGCTGGGCAGGGGCTACTGCCACAGGACGATGCTGTTTTTCGAGGGCTCGTGTTACCTGATAACGCCGGAGCGGCTGACACCTGCTGAAGCCTTCAAAGTGTCGAGCAACTTTCTGGGAAATGTTTTCACTGTTCCTAAGGATAGAGCAGTCTCAGAGTTCTTGCGTAGCTTTCATCAACGAAGTGAGTTGGTGTTTGCAGTACAGAAGGATTTTATTTTGGCTTGCTTTTTAATTAAATAGATTTTTGTGTCTTCAGACACGGACAGGCAGTTCGAGTTTCCGTACGAGTCTCCGCTAGCTCTGGCCAACCGCAAAATGTGGACTGGCTACTTCTTGGATCAGCCAAATCAAGCGAAAAATATGTCTGAATTGCTGTTCATGGACCCAGCTAGAAACTGCTGCGTTATTAATACACCAGTACAGTCCAACATGTATGTGCACTGTTATAGCGATTATATTGCAAAGCATGTCAGATTGTTTACTCGTATTTTTCTTGGCTTTGTTTGGTTGCTAAAGTAGTCATTTTGCTCTGAATTTTAGTTCGATAAATGGCAGCCAGCCAAGGTGCGGCGTTGCTATGCAGTGGAACAGCGACGGCAGTGTGAAATTCACCTGCGAGTCAATGGATGAGAAGCTGCCAGCCCTGATCGAGTTCAAGGAGATTCCCAGAGTGAAGGGCGACACGCATCCGCAGCTGTTCAGAACCTGCGACACTTTGCCGTCGCTGCTGCAGCCTCATACGACAACAGTGGCTCCATCGCGGACTACGTCTAGTCCTGATGACGCATCGTTGGTACTTTGTCTGCTCGGCATTGTAATTGCTATGACTCTCTTTCTGATTGTCATCTGCCTTGTTATTCGCCGCATTCTAGCCACACGAGCTTCAGCCGCTAAGCCTAAGGAATATTCTAAGAAAGGCCTGTCTTTAAACGAGACTGACAAAGCTTTGGATGTACCGATGCGCGCTAGTGCTAACAATTGTGTGTATCATGCGCGCAGTGTGTATGTTTTTTAGTGATTATTACTAGCTAGCTGTTGCCTAACAACGCTCGGCACTTCCGAGGGCTTTTTATCCGCTTGAGCCATAGATCTACGAGCGGGTCGTCCAGAATATGACATTTTTATAAGCCTAGGCCATTGCTTGCTTAGCCTTCTCTGATTAGTATTCTGCTCTTTTAAGCTATTCATTTTTTATTCAAGCATTTAATTTTATAGCATTTTATTATTTTTTCGTGTGCTATACAATAAGAATGAAATATCTGTCAAAGAATGTGTTAATTTGTATTGCTGTGTATACAATCTAAATGCGTCTATTGTCAATAAACGCTTTTATTTTCTGATTATCTTCTTTTGTAATAACTTGATTTTAATTTATTTGTATCAAATTGATTTGATATTAAGTTATTCGGTGTGCTATCAATAAATTAATCTGGCCCATTTATTTAGTGTTCGAATTTCGTGTGCAAAAGATAAACTTCAAAAGTACTCTTTACAGGCATTCTCTATTAAACATTTCAGCTAGCCCTGCATCCGACATATGAACCTGCTGACTTTCTGTTTATTTTATATTTTTTTACCGCCCAGTAAGTACTAATTCAAATTGAAAATACTATTATAGAGCCTTACCGTTGGGTTTAGTTATCGATTTCAATAATTGTGTCATTTTCAGCGCCAGTGAGGCCGGAGGATCAGCACTGCATGGACAAGGCTACTAAAGAGATCAGCGTTGAGATTGGTGGCGATAATCCCCAGAGGGTGATTCTTGTCTTATTTTTTCAATATCTTTGACAGCCTTCACCTAACTGTCATTAGCTTGATACAATTTGACCCATTGCAACCACAATCCAGGTAATCGCGTACATTCGAGATGAGCCAGGTTACCAAGTGAATCTTCAATGCAAGTGGATTCTGAAGCCAGCCACTTATGATAAACCAACACAGATGTACATTCAAATTCCTGTAGTGGACTTTGACGTCAACAATGTTACTGACTCTCAGTGCAGAAACGTCGATACAAAATTAGATGTCCTAATCATGAAGCTGAAACTTGACGAGAGTGAGTGATTTTAAACTAGGTTTATTTTTTTCTAAATACTCGTAAATACGTAGAATTAGGAAGTTTTATTAAATTCCAATTTTAGCTGACTTGTTTGTTCAGACCTGGTGCTCAGATGAGTCTGTGAAAGTCAAACGTTTCATTGTAAACTTGTGGGACCCGTGAGTAATGTTTTTGAACTAAGTTTCATTTTTTAAGTAATTTGAGACTTCATGAAAGTCGCTCTTTTTATCGTGTTTTTTTTCTCCCAGGTCGTACATCCTGGCCTTGGAATTCCGGTCAGACGATAAGCAAGTCCGCTCCGATGCCAAGGGAGTCCAGGTGGATGTGCAGGTGCTGGGCAGAGACTACTGTCACAGGACGATGCTGTATCTGAATGGATCTTGCTATGCAATAACACCAGATTTGCCGCTTACATCAGTTGAAGCTTTTTTAATTGCAAAAAACTACCTTGGCAACGTTATCACCGTGCCTAAAGATCAACCAATTTCGAATTTTTTTCGGAAATTTTTCAACAGAGTGAGTTTTAAAAGCTTTATTACAATTCGCTAGTTAGCTAGACCTTCTGTTATGGTCTGGCGCATTAGCCTCTAGTCTAGTTCCAGGTAATAGTTACTAAGGAAATGTGATAATTAATGCACATTAATAATCAATGCAGACGCCGACCGAGAAGGCCAATTTCCCTACGAGTCGCCGCTAGCTTTAGCCGGTCGCCAGATGTGGACTGGCTATTTTGTTACCGTGTCAGTCGACGACCCGTTTCAAGATCGTGGCGTCTCTAACCTAGTCAATGTTGAGTTCTATGATCAGTCTGACGATTGTGAAATTAAAAAACGCCAGTTGAATGTGTAAGCTAAGTTAATACACCTGGGTACTTTTATTTAGTCGCCAACATTGACAAGATCTTTTTTTAAAATTAATTTTTTAGGTTTTTTAATTCTAGTACGGCTTATTCCGAGGGCTACAGCCGGTGCGCTGTTGCTGTTCGCTGGGCCAGAAATGGCAACGCGATATTCACCTGCGAATCTATGGAGTTGAAACTGCCAGCTCTGATCGAGTTCAAGCAGATTCCCGCAGCCAAAGGTGACACGCATCCGCAATTGTTCACAACTTGCAATCTGGTGGCGCCACTCGAATCTCCGTCAGTGCGGGCTGCCGGCTGCGGCTGGTGGTGCATGATTGTCATAGTTGTGATTGGCTCGCTATTATGCTCCTGTGTGATTGCTCTTGTTGCTGGAGTTTTAGTCCGAAAACGGAGACTTGAACGCCAGCGGGATGGTAAAAATTCTGGCTCTGAAGCTGTTCAAGAAGTGGACACGGCACTCTATTTACAAGCAGAGATATAAAAAGCCTTGCTTTGCTAGGTTGTTTTGCAAATATGAAACCAGCAAACTTGAAAGGCCTTTTGAACAAGTAGTACTGACACTGACTGATAAGCTAGCTAGTATTAGTGTCATCTCGAATCAGAAATCAGCTTAAATTTATTCAGGTTAGTAATGTGCACTGCATAGACTTGCACATTGCCCATTGCCCATGCCCATGCATTATATGCACTTTAATGATATTTAAATGTGCGTAAAATTTGATATTTTGTTTTATTTAATTGTTAAAATAGGTGTTAAAACAGTATTTTTTACTTTTCTATCAATTTGGCAGCTTTTTCATCGATTTTTCTGTTTTTTAGTGTTTCGCAATAATTTTCTAATTTGATTGTTTACATCAAAAATAATAATCATTATAATAGTAGTTAATATATGTATACTGCATGCTACTATGAGTAGAAGAAGCTGTACAGTAAAATAAGCATCTGATTAAGCTAGTGCTTATGCGTGCAATAATAATACGAGCTAGATCGACCTATTTAACATGGTTTTTAGTGTATGCGTGCAGTTCTCTAATCGATGCGATATTTTTGTTTAATTTTTTAATTTTTTGTAAATATACTTCTTGTCTTATTTTCTGCAGCAATAAATTTATTTCAGTCAAAAAAATTTTACTTCAAAATTTTACAACATCCTATATGATATTCGTTCTGAACCTTTTTCCTTTTATTTAATTTTTTCCATGGAAAAAGTTTTAAGATTTAATGAAAGATTTAAAGTGACAATTAATGGTTTTTACGGGTTGTATTGTATTATTGTCTTAGATTCGCATAGACAATATGGGATCCTTTGAAAGCTCACCTGAATGTCTCTCCGGCTCTCGGGAGGAAATCCCTTGCTTTCGATCGCGAGATCTGTCGAGTTTTCTCTTTCGAAGCTTTCGGGATTTTAATCAATAAAGCCCTTTAAACCATGTTTTATATTCTGTACGCAATATACATAAAATTATCATTATAAATATTATTAGTATGCGCATGCCAATTATCAAGTGCTGATTTTTATCGATTTTATTTACATGCAGCGATATTTTTTAAACGAATTGGGAATTTTTCGAGTAGAAAAGCTATTGGGTACTTAACAATGGAGGAAAAAGGAATAGATATAAAAAATTACCAACAAAATGAATATGAAAGCAAATTATTTTAACATGATAAGACAAAAATTTACAATTTGTTAGTTTTTCATTTTCCATTGTTCTCGTCTGCTTCTCGTTGCTTCTGGTATCCAGAATTCCTAATAATCTCTTACTAGAGTTCTAAAACGGGACCGCTGCTATGATAAAATAACTGGAATCATTTTATTGTCTACTAAAGGATTTTATAACTACAAGCGTAGCTCTGTAAATAAATAAAAGTTTCAACAGTCGGTTTTTTAGAAATATTGTAAGACAATTGTCGATGTTTGCAGAATATTGTTTATTATTTTTTTAAAGCAAGGTATCAATCCTGCTATTAAAGGAGTATAAAGGATAAATGGAGTCATCCTTCATTTATTTTTTTACCTTCTTTTGTCAAAAATAACTAAAAAGTCTTCCTGTAATATTCGGATCTTGTCAGTAGTTTATTCGAGGTTCAGACCATTTTATGCTGCACGAATGAGTTCGGTAGTTTTTTGAAAAGTATGGGGTGAGTCGGCTGAGCAGGGACTTGTAGAAAATTCCTGGCTCCTTAGCTAAATACCAAACGCCTTTACGATCATGATGTTTGGTTAAAATGTCCTCTATCCTAGTCAGCAAGTGAGATAAAATTGCCTTCTCAGACACAAATTTTGTCCCAGAGTTTGTCCTCTAGCGCATAACCTTCCACTCATGATTCGGAGCTAAAAACTAACTCTGCAGGAGGGCTGCAGGCACCTCGACGCTTGAAGCGACATCGTCCCACAACCAGCGACGTTGGGGGCATTACTGTTCATTGCGCTGACTTTACCCAGTCACACTGAATATCGCATAATGCAGGCAAAGACATACACGCTTGGTGCACAACGTAATACCAGCATGGCACCCAGTCAGGCACTCACATAGGGTGTACAAGCGGTCTATCTAGGATTGTGCACTCTATATGCCTCTATTTGTGAATTAGCGTATTTCTGAGTACTTTTACGTGTAAAAATTAAGATAAGAAAATTCAAAATCTTTTTTTTAAAACCAAAAACAAAAGTTCTAGCAAAAATGTTGATAAAGCTTGCATGTATATTAATGGAAAAAAGAACATATTAGCAGCTGAACACCAATCTTGTAAGCTGTAGTAAGTTGATAAATTGTTTTAAATATTGATTGGCTGCTTTGTTAAGCTGATATGCCTAATTTACCCATCCTGGTTTTGCAAAAATTGCATAGATATTTGTTTTTCAACGAAGCTGAATATGGGGCTTAAGAAAAAATTACTGTTACTATCGCATTATAGGTATGGTCCCGATTATAGGTTAAATAGGTTGAATACAAAGTTTGAAAAAAAAATTATTTGAGGATGTGGACTGGATTACAAATTGCTCGAAATTAAATATGACAAGGGTACGGCCGCTATACCAAGCAAATGATTTAGAGGAAGTTTGCTCTGGAAGCAATTGTGCGCGCGTGTGATTCAGCAGAGGTGACTTTTCCCAAAAGGACCAAAAATAAAAGTCTACGTTTACATCAAAGACACTTTCGGTCGCTCGCATAGAGCTGAAAAATACAATTAGAAGCGAATTTTCTCATATAATAAAAAGGCCTCAAATCTGCTATTTACTACTTGCAGGTAACTAAAAAAGTAGTGTAGCGAATTTAGATCCTAACGTTATTTATAATCACAGTCACCCTATAAAAGGCAAAATCGGTTCGCAACGTTAACTACGAGCGTATGTCACATTTTTATCAGGGTAAAATTACATTAAAAAATTCAAAAAATTGACACATTTAAATTAAGTATATGTATATATGAAGTAAAATATAGAGGAAAAAATTCTAAGGCAAAAAGCTGAAAGTCTCGCAAAGAATAAAAGTTCTTGTGAGCATTCCAATAATGCTTGTGGTGGATGGAATCTGTGCAAAAATCAGTTTAATCAATTTGTTGCCTGGTCATTCGCTTTCAAACTGCCTCCACTCGTGCCTCGGGGAGCTGTGTCGGAGAAGATACCCTCACAGAATACCTCTAGCATGTTCGCGTAGCAGCTGGGAGTGCAGAAACAGTGAATAGTGAAAGAAGATTGGTTTTCGCTGTTAATATGTTTAATATCGACTTCAAAAAAACTTACTGCTAAAAGCCCTCGGTCGCGTTAATTCCTGTCCCCTAATCCACCTGTTATTCTAAGGCCGCGGTAGTTACCTGCCCTAACCCCCACCTCCCTCCCTGCCCTAACCCCACCTCCCTCCCTGCCCTAACCCCACCTCCCTCCCTGCCCTAACCCCACCTCACTCCCTGCCCTAACCCCACCTCACTCCCTGCCCGACCCCCACCCCACTCCCTGCCCTAACCCCCACCCCACTCCTTGCACCTTGCGTGAGGTGAGCTGGCCTCTTAGTGCCAATTCCCGGACACTCACTGAAACTCCAATTCCAACTCGTCGATTAGCGAGAAATCTAAATTCCACTTGGAGCGCAGTTTAGCATCCTCCTTCATTGCTCGCCGGTTCATTTTTTCCATGCGCTTTCGATTTCGACGCTCTTGTTCGATTTCTGAGGGCAGCCGCGCCGGCGCCACGTAGCTCGGATCGGCGCTGCTTGGCCCAGGCGTCGTGTGCAGCAACTTCGACAGCATCGATTTCTTCTTTTTCTTTTTCTCAGGCTTCTTTTTCGAATCGTCAGTGTTTAAAGTAGGGTTTTGCCTTTTCTTGTCGCCATCCTCAGCAGTCGCCGCTTTGTTGCCCGCTTCCGATTGGCTGGCCCCATTGGTCTGCATCATAAATTATGAAAATGTAGGCTCATAATTTTTGGGAACTTTTGAAAAATTGTGTACGTATCATAGAAAAAAATGAGGCCACAACTTTATAAATTAACACTGTCAGCGGGGTTACTGCAAAAGTCTGAAGTCTAGACTTCCAACTTGTTGCTATCTTTTCGTCCTCAATGCATAGCCTGACAAATAAAATAAACTTGAGTAAATTTTTATTTTTACAAATTTTCTTACCTAACCGAGAAAATGCAACGCAAATAACCTGCCCAATCGCCTCTAAAATTCAGGCAGATGCAGTCCGCAGATCAAAGGAAGCCGCAACTGCGCATGCGCATTTTCAGAATTAAAAAAATGCCGATATTAAACATTCGGAGTTGGGCCTAAAAGGCTAGATTTTTTTCATGCAAACGAAACAACATTTATTGCGGCAAAGTCTACGGTCAATCAATCTTGCTCTAGGAGGTGGAGCAGCGGTCACGCAAAATTTTCGTTCTTATCTTTTCTTTCTTACTTTACCCAGTTTAATAACGTGTCTACTTGTTGCCTGCCAGCAACATGATCTCCTATGGAGGAGTATTGCATTGGCTGCTTGTTCTAGCTGCAACTGTTGGCAAAATTTTCTGGGATCAAGCAGCTCATGGTCGATTGTAGGTAACTCGCGGATGTTTCGTTGATTTTAAGCCTTTTAATTTGTTATTTTAACGAACTGAATGATTTTTTAAAGATTTTATTATCTACTAGAATATCATATCAGGCCACCCAGTCCCCGTAGATTTTATTATCTACTGAAATATCGGGGCACCCACGCCCCACAGATTTTATTATCTACTGGAATATCGGGGCGCCCAGTCCGCACTGATTTTATTATCTACTGGAATATCGGGGCACCCAGTCCCCACAGATTTTATTATCTACTGGAATATCGGGGCGCCCAGTCCCCACAGATTTTATTATCTACTGGAATATCGGGGCGCCCAGTCCCCACAGATTTTATTATCTACTGAAATATTGGGGCACCCAGTCCCCACAGATTTTATTATCTACTGGAATATCGGGGCGCCCAGTCCCCACAGATTTTATTATCTACTGGAATATCGGGGCGCCCAGTCCCCACAGATTTTATTATCTATTGAAATATTGGGGCACCCAGTCCCCACAGATTTAATTATCTACTGAAATATCGGGGCGCCCAGTCCCCACAGATTTTATTATCTACTGGAATATCGGGGCGCCCAGTCCCCACAGATTTTATTATCTACTGGAATATCGGGGCGCCCAGTCCGCACTGATTTTATTATCTACTGGAATATCGGGGCACCCAGTCCCCACAGATTTTATTATCTACTGAAATATTGGGGCACCTAGTCCCTCTGGCTTCTAGTACTTGATCCAGTGATCCCTGGTACATTGAATTCTCAACTCACCGTGCCAGCGTCAGCAGCGGCAGCCTCTTCCTCATCCTCGTCATCAGTGTCGCACAGAATGTCCGCCAG
Source organism: Macrostomum cliftonense (assembly GCA_950096795.1). Lineage (NCBI taxonomy): Eukaryota > Metazoa > Platyhelminthes > Macrostomidae > Macrostomum > Macrostomum cliftonense. The sequence continues at coordinate 121,023 of CATNEM010000308.1, read as the reverse complement.
CGACTGTCGCCGACCATTAGCCGTCAGCACCGAGGAGCGCCGGCCGCCGTTGACAGCCGTTGAAGCGGCCGCAGCTCCGGCCGGCGACGGAGAGTCGCTGACCCCGTCGTCGCACGAGTCGGAACTGTCCTGAAATTGCACACGATGACGCTATCATAGCATGTTGGAGCCACTGTCTAGGCGAGACCTGCCCCAGGGGAGATAGTGCGCACTTCAATTAAATCAAATTTTCAATTTAGACGAAATTTTTGCTGACGAATTTTGGCTGGCTATGGGCGATTTTCGGCGCAGACAGTCCATTAGATAACGACACGGAGACACGAAGTTGGAGACTCACTTACTTAACGAGTACTGTAGTATTTTAAAGAGGGCCAAGATTAACAAGGCCTAGTTTTGTGACTCAAGACCGGCTTTGCTTTTAATAATTTAAGCGCGTATTAGTAAAAGTGCATTGAAGTGTTGGCTAGCACCATTGGCTGTGTATAATTTTGTGCTTATGATTGCAAATTAGCTCTCGTACTAGCGTATGTCGAATTTCGTCATCCTACATGATCGGGTGGGGGGAGCACAAGGAGAGACCACCCGGCATCTATACTAACAGAGCAATCTGTTAACCTGTTAGATGATAAGGTGCAAAGCGAACGGTCTGTAGTAGGAGCGGCCAATTTAGACTTACTAGCCATGCGTCGATCGAGGAAAGTTTGAAATTTTAAGATTAGAGGACCCGTGCGCGTGGGTCACTAACTGGCCGCGTGATTATCATGGCTCAGTTTGAGTAAGGCCGGTGCTTTTGGACTCTCTCTCTCTCTCTCTATCCCTTTCTGAATGGCAATTAAACCAATCCTTACTAGTTTCATAGCGGGCACTATGATAGTTTACTGATAAGAAAGCGAGGGCACCCGTTGTGCATAGATAAGCTATTAGCTACGAGCCTCTCTGAATTTTAAAGTCACCGACGACGTATTGGTCGGCAGCGACCTTGAACAGCAGCCAACCCGAGAAGAGGTGCTAGTTTTAAAAGCCGCCACTAGAACTCGAAATCACGTGGCAAAAGGCGCCGCAGAACAGAGAATACACACTTACTAAAGCTAAAACTACCCGCCCACTCGGCGCACTCCAAGCTGACGGAACCAGTTTTTTTTAATTTGGCGGAAATTAGACAACAACAATTCGAATTATTAGCAGCATTGGATAGCGAATGGGTTCAACAGGCTGCAAACCGGCTAAGTCATCGAGCATTGACGAAGAGGCCGAGTCAATCAGCATCGGCAAAGGCATCCGGGTGCACCAGTTGGAGGGCAACAATTTCCTGGGCCGTCTGCAGGACGCCACCCGGCTGAGCTATCAGGGTCAAAGACTTTGGCGGCGTCGCAGTTCAAATCAAAGCGCTCCGAGCTCGGCAACCACTGGCGCCTCGTCGTCGCACCGAAGCTCGTGCTACTCGGAGCTGTCCACCAGCGTCTGGCAGCAGCAGCAACAGCAGCAGCAGCAGCCGCCGCAAACTCCGACCAACTCCAGCAACCGCCTATGGCTGCGTCAGCACTTTCTAAGCACCGCGCCAAAAAGTTCGGGCGCCTCAGCCGGACCGCCCAGCAGTCGATCGTTGGACTGCGGCGGTCCGGTTGATCGGAACAGCGGCGGCTCCTCCTCGCCGGATCCAGACGCCGACGCGGACACGGCGGATGACGCCAGCCAGATGGACCTGACCACCCTGCTGATCCAGGGCTTCGATCCGGCGGCCTACGAGCAGCGGATGGCGGAGCGGAGGCTGGCAAAGTTCAGCGTCCGACGCCAGCACCGGTCAATTCTGACTTCGACGACAGCAACGCAGAAAAATAAAGTTGCAGAGTATGACGCAGCGGCTGCCGAAGAAGCCGAAATACCCAGTTGAAATGATGCCAATGTTTAGCTCGCTTGCTAACAGCTAAGTAAAATATTATGGCTATTGCTTTAGATTGTCTTTTATTACAGATTATTAAAATTATTAATATGCGGCTTTTGAAATTTCAAGTGCCTAAATTCAGTCAAGTGACAAAGTCAAAATGTGAGGGGCTAATTGGGGCAAAAAATTGGCATTTATCATATGCGAACAAATTTATGAATATTTTTAATGAACACATTTTGTCGACGCATGTAGATTTGTAAATGATTGAAATCATTTTGTAAACCTGATCTGAATCCATTTTTCCATTATCTTAACAACACCAAATATGAATTAGTTGCGTGCGATAAAATCTCCAGATTTTCAATATTCGATTGTTTTTATTTTTGCTAAAAAACTTACCAACTTAATCTGATTTGTTATAGTTGAATTGATTTAATAAAACTAATTGTTTTATTATTTGAAATTTGTATTAAATGTGGTGAAATATTCATCCATTTTTATTGCTACTTTTGCTTTTCTTTGCAAGCTCCTACTTGCGTGTCATTTTAACGACAAAATCATGCTAGATTTTACCTTTGTATTTTTTCGCAACAAAAAAGCACGTGTTGAACATAACGATAGACAGAACAAATATATTAGATTTGTAATTTAACTGATCCTTAAAGTCTCACTGTCTTTTTAATATATAGCCAGCACACCGAAACACACTCAGCACGAACGAAAAACCTAACCATCCTCAGGGAGCCCCAAAGCTACTGGCAACGGGGCGCCAAAGCTACTGGTAAGGGGGCGCCAAAGCTACTGACAAGGGGGCGCCAAAGCTACTGGTAAGGGGGCGCCAAAGCTACTGGCAAGGGGGCGCCAAAGCTACTGGTAAGAGGGCGCCAAAGCTACTGACAAGGGGGCGCCAAAGCTACTGGCAAGGGGGCGCCAAAGCTACTGACAAGGGGGCGCCAAAGCTACTGGCAAGGGGGCGCCAAAGCTACTTCGTACTGGCAAGGGGGCGCCAAAGCTACTGACAAGGGGGCGCCAAAGCTACTGGTAAGGGGGCGCCAAAGCTACTGGCAAGGGGGCGCCAAAGCTACTGGCAAGGGGGCGCCAAAGCTACTGACAAGGGGGCGCCAAAGCTACTGGCAAGGGGGCGCCAAAGCTACTGGTAAGGGGGCGCCAAAGCTACTGGCAAGGGGGCGCCAAAGCTACTGGCAAGGGGGCGCCAAAGCTACTGACAAGGGGGCGCCAAAGCTACTGGCAAGGGGGCGCCAAAGCTACTGACAAGGGGGGCGCTAAAGCTACTGGCAAAGGGGCGCCAAAGCTACTGGCAAGGGGGCACCAAAGCTACTGGCAAGGGGGCGCTAAAGCTACTGGCAAAGGGGCGCCAAAGCTACTGGCAAGGGGGCACCAAAGCTACTGGCAAGGGGGCGATAAAGCTACTGGCAAGGGGGCGCCAAAGCTATTGGCAAGGGGGCAAGGGGGCGCCAAAGCTACTGACAAGGGGGCGCCAAAGCTACTGACAAGGGGGGCGCTAAAGCTACTGACAAGGGGGCCGCCAAAGCTACTGGCAAGGGGGCGCTAAAGCTATTGATAAGGGGGCGCCAAAGCTACTGGAAAGAGGGAGCCAAAGCTACTGGCAATGTAAGTTCTAAAGCTAAGGCACAAGGCACGTAGCTTATGAAGTTTAAAGGCAATTTAGAAAAGAAAACATCAAAATTATATATTTTTAAGGCTTTAAGCTCCAAGTATCAATTAAATAATGGAGCAGCTACCTTTTAACTTGTCAGCCATTATGAATCAAATAAACATATCAGAACAGGCCGAAACAACCTCAAGAATGTACTCACTCTTCTCCACATCAAAGCTTGGACAGAAAATGGATATTTTTCGAGGCAGAAAAGGCAAAAAAATACTGCAACTCACATTTAGAAGGTCGATAACCAGCTCAGAACTGTTTGAGTCCTGCCCAGCCGAGCGCAGGCGCTGCTGTTGCTCACTGCTCCTAGCGTCCAAATCGAGTTCATTGCACTGCTCGAGCACGTTCCAGGTGCGCGAGCGTGGCTGAAATCGGACGGCTGTGCACCTGATCGCCTCCACAAAGGGAAGCTCCAACTGCAGTGTGAAGGAGGACCCAATCTATGGCGCTTGCTATGCATAGAGTTGTGCGTAGCATTGTAGAGAATAATACAAAGCAACAATATTTACAAGTATGGTTACCTAGCCAAATTCCTAAAATTTTACTGGCTGCAATTCACTAATTTCCGAGTAAATTCTGCATAATTTTTTATGCAGAATCCCAAATCTCAACCTTGACTTAAAAAATTGTTCATTACTTCGCACTAAAAAAGCCTCAACCCCACGCCCTGCCCTAATAAAATTTCATTACCACATTCACCTCACGCCATGTCCAAATTAACTTTCATTCCCGCAGGCACCCACCTCACGCCATGTCCAAATTAACTTTCATTCCCGCAGGCACCCACCTCACGCCATGTCCAAATTAACTTTCATTACCGCAGGCACCCACCTCATCACATTCACCTCTCGCCATGTCCAAATTAACTTTCATTCCCGCAGGCACCCACCTCACGCCATGTCCAAATTAACTTTCATTCCCGCAGGCACCCACCTCACGCCATGTCCAAATTAACTTTCATTCCCACAGGCACCCACCTCACGCCATGTTTAAATTAACTTTCATTCCTGCAGGCACCCACCTCACGCCATGTCCAAAGTAACTTTTATTCCCGTAGGCACTCACCTCACGCCATGTCCAAATGAACCTTCATTCCCGCAGGCAACCACCTCACACCCAATCTGAATAAACCTTCATTCCCGTAACCACCTCACGCCCAGTCCCAAAAATTTCATTCCCGCGTCAACCTCATACCCTCCATTGATAAGATTTCATTCTGCACTAACCTCACACCACCAACCAATACTACCCACAAACTCACGTGATTGCTCCTAGCGGACGATGTGCCCATTGACTTGACAAATCTGGCCACCTCTTTTTTGCGAGCCTCGGACACCAGCACTAGGTCCATGCAGCCGTCATTTCGGTGGGCGAATCTAGACAGACCCTGCGGGCAATTGTCCGACATTCCGGGAAGGGAGTAGACACCAACCCAGCTGTAGTCGCCTTTAAGACTTAGCCAGGCGTCCTGGCCGGCCAGCTCTGAGAAAGGGTACGAAGAAACTTGATCACGTGATATTCTAACGCATTTTTAACGCAAAGTTTCACTCACCAATTAAACTGTCGCTATTGTTTGAAGAGTTTAGCGGATCGAATTCTTGCACAGAATCGGATTCGCCTTCACTCTGGCGACGATGCTTGCTGGACTCAACAGATTGGCACACCGGGCAGCTGCGGTGTTGCATGAATCAGTGATATTTATGAAAAAAGCCTGGTTTGCAGTTTTAATAAACAAGAAAAAATTCAATAATAACTACTTTCTGATCAGTCTACTCGTGAAAGTAGAAATATAAGAAAATTTCTGTCTAAAATAGTGTAGTTACCGCGAGAAGCACCACGTGCCGTCGGTTGGATGACTCAGCTCGGCATTGGCTGACGGACGGTACTGCAGATCGCAGGGATACGCGCCGAAAGATTTTTTATCCATCGCTCTGGACATCGCCTTCTCGTACTTGGAGTCGTAGAACAATTTGTACTTGTCGAGGTATTTTAGCGCTGCGCTGGGCAGACCGTAGCTGGCGTTGAAGCACCAGCGAAGAAATTTGAAGTCAGCATTGGTGCCCGACTCTCTAGCTAGGACCTGGACGCAGTTCACCCTCTTCACGTGGCCTGGGCGTGTTTTTTTATGCAATAAAACTCACATCAACTAACGCGGTCTTGTATGAGAACAATCTGGTGTCACTCCGGTGTGATCATTCTGATGTCACAGGTGAGAGAAATCTGATGTCACAGGTGAGAACAATCTTATGTTACAGTTGAGAGAAATCTGATGTCACAGGTGAGATCAATCTGAAGTCTCACGTGAGAACAATCTGAATTCACAGGAGAGAACAATCTGATGTCACAGGTGAAAACAATCTGATGTCACAGGTGAGAACAATCTGATGTCACAGGTGAGAGCAATCTGATGTCACAGGTGAGAACAATCTGATGTCACAGGTGAGAACAATCTGATGTCACAGGTGAGAGCAATCTGATGTCACAGGTGAGAGCAATCTGATGTCACAGGTGAGAGCAATCTGAATTCACAGGTGAGAGCAATCTGAATTCACAGGTGAGAGCAATCTGAATTCACAGGTGAGAGCAATCTGAAGTCTCACGTGAAAACAATCTGATGTCACAGGTGAGAGCAATCTTTTGTCACAGGTGAGATCAATCTGAAGTCTCACGTGAGAACAATCTGAATTCACAGGAGAGAGCAATCTGGTGTCGCACGTGAGAGCAATCTGATGTCTCAGTTGAGAGCAATCTGATGTCACAGGTTAGAGCAATCCGATGTCTCAGTTGAGAGCAGTCTGATGTCACAGGTGAGAGCAATCCGATGTCTCAGTTGAGAGCAGTCTGATGTCACAGGTGAGAGCAATCTGATCTCATAGATGAGAGCAATCTGTTGTCACAGGTGAGAGCAATCTGATGTCACAGGTGAGAGAATTCAGTCACAGGTGAGAACAATCTGATGTCACAGGTGAAAACAATCTGATGTCACAGGTGAGAACAATCTGATGTCACAGGTGAGAGCAATCTGATGTCACAGGTGAGAGCAATCTGAATTCACAGGTGAGAGCAATCTGAATTCACAGGTGAGAGCAATCTGAAGTCTCACGTGAAAACAATCTGATGTCACAGGTGAGAGCAATCTTTTGTCACAGGTGAGATCAATCTGAAGTCTCACGTGAGAACAATCTGAATTCACAGGAGAGAGCAATCTGGTGTCGCACGTGAGAGCAATCTGATGTCTCAGTTGAGAGCAATCTGATGTCACAGGTTAGAGCAATCCGATGTCTCAGTTGAGAGCAGTCTGATGTCACAGGTGAGAGCAATCCGATGTCTCAGTTGAGAGCAGTCTGATGTCACAGGTGAGAGCAATCTGATCTCATAGATGAGAGCAATCTGTTGTCACAGGTGAGAGCAATCTGAAGTCTCAGGTGAGAGCAATCTGATGTAACACGTGAGAGCAATCTGATGTCACAGGTGAGAGCAATCTGATGTCACAGGTGAGAGAATTCAGTCACAGGTGAGAACAATCTGGTGTCACAGGTGAGAAGAAATGCCCCCAATCAAGAGTCCGCATAGTCATACCAGCTAGCAGGTGCACAACAGATGACGCAGGGTCCGTGGTGCCCAGCAAGCTTCTGGCCACGTCATTGTTGAACCCGGCCGGCACGATGCACACCGGGAGCTGAGCTGGTTGCGCCTGGCTACCGTCGTGTTGCGGCTGCTGCGGCTGCTGCCGCCGACTCTGATGCTGCTGAGCTCGTCTTAGAAGGACATCGCAGAGTCGTTGAACTGTGCCGTCGCCACCGATGATGACGAGGGCATCGACCGAGTCCTCCAGCTCCTCCGTCGGACAGTCGGTCAGGCAGGCCGCGAGATCGTCGGGCGTTGGACGTTCGACTCGGGTCACCTGCAGCAACGGGGGATGGGCGAGCGGGTTTTGTAGGGTGTCCTGATGCTCCGCCAAGACTTCGACAGGTGCCGATCTCGCACTGACCAATTTTGTTGCAGGCGAATTCTCGAATTCTCGACCCATTCCATAATGACCCATTCCTGAATGACCCATTCCCCAATGACCCATTTCCCAATGATCCATTCCATAATTACCCATTCCTAAATGACCCATTTCCCAATGACCCGTACCTAAATGACCCATTCCTTTGTGACCCATTCCCTGTTGACCCATTCCTTTATTTCCTATTCCCAAATGACCCATTCCTTTATTTCCTATTCCCAAATGACCCATTCCTTTGTGATCCATTCCCCAATCACCCATTCCATAATGACCCATTCTCAAATGAACCATTGCCCAATGGCCCATTCCCCAATGACCCATTCCTAATGATCCATTCCATAATGACCCATTCCCCAATGACCCATTCCCCAATCGCCTATTCCCCAACCAATAATCCCCTTTACGCACCTTAACGTCGAACTTTTTCAGCAGAGGCAGCACCCGATCCTTCATCAGGCTGATCGCGGCGCCCCGGCCCGCCTTGGTGCAGACGTACACCGCGACGCTGCGCACGCGCCGCTTCATGGAGTCGAGCACGCGGTCCGTGTATCGAACCCAGCGGTCGGCGTCACGCCGCTTGGCCAAGTCAACCTCTCGGTCAACTAAACGAAACTGACTGGCGCTGTATCGCTGGCAAACTGAGATCACTATTCGAGAGGTTCGCCCGCTGTCTCCGGCCGTCGCGCTGGACGGCTGCGTTCGGTCAGTCACGGCGATCACGTCTTCGTACAGGTAGACAAAAGTCTCCGTTTGCTGCTGCTGCTGCGAGTCCGTTCCGCCACCGCTTCGACTGGACGGATCGCCTGAGCCAGTACGGCGCTCTAAGAAAGCGGCAGATTTTCTGTCATTCAGTGTCTGACTGCCCGATACTTTCTTGAACTCTCCGACCCTCCTTTCTGAACTCTCTGACCCTCCTTTCTGAACTCTCTGACCCTCCTTCCTGAACTCTCTGACCCTCCTTCCTGAACTCTCTGACCCTCCTTCCTGAACTCTCTGACCCTCCTTTCTTAACTCTCTGACCCTCCTTCCTGAACTCTCTGACCCTCCTTCCTGAAGTCTCTCTGACCCTCCTTCCTGAAATCTCTCTGACCCTCCTTCCTGAAATCTCTCTGACCCTCCTTCCTGAAGTCTCTCTGACCCTCCTTCCTGAAATCTCTCTGACCCTCCTTCCTGAAATCTCTCTGACCCTCCTTCCTGAACTCTCTGACCCTCCTTCCTGAACTCTCTGACCCTCCTTCCTGAACTCTCTGACCCTCCTTCCTGAACTCTCTCTGACCCTCCTTCCTGAACTCTCTGACCCTCCTTCCTGAAGTCTCTCTGACCCTCCTTCCTGAAATCTCTCTGACCCTCCTTCCTGAAATCTCTCTGACCCTCCTTCCTGAAGTCTCTCTGACCCTCCTTCCTGAAATCTCTCTGACCCTCCTTCCTGAAATCTCTCTGACCCTCCTTCCTGAACTCTCTCTGACCCTCCTTCCTGAACTCTCTGACCCTCCTTCCTGAAATCTCTCTGACCCTCCTTCCTGAAATCTCTCTGACCCTCCTTCCTGAACTCTCTCTGACCCTCCTTCCTGAACTCTCTCTGACCCTCCTTCCTGAACTCTCTCTGACCCTCCTTCCTGAACTCTCTCTGACTCTCCTTCCTGAACTCTCTGACTCACCTTCCTGAACTCTCTCTGACCCTCCTTCCTGAAATCTCTCTGACCCTCCTTCCTGAACTCTCTCTGACTCTCCTTCCTGAACTCTCTGACTCACCTTCCTGAACTCTCTCTGACCCTCCTTCCTGAACTTAAAAAGCATTCAGAGCCTAACTGAATCCTGGAACCGATTAAGGTTCCCAGTAAATTAAGTATTCCTTTCTAATCTTTAACCCGCTTACCCTGCTTCCAGATGATGCCTCTCTCGCCAAGCGTCAGGGTGACTTTGCGGCCCCTGTGCGTGCCCTGCGAGCTGAATATTTTCTTCTTGGTCCGCTGCGCCCGGCGCTGCTCCTCCTCCTCAGCCAGCAGCGGGTCCCAGTTGAAGCGGACAAGGCAGTCCTGGCGCTGGTCCACTGCGGCGCCGCCGTCCTCCGACACGGCCGAGATCAACGGCGTTGATAAAGATTTCTGCGGTGAGGGCGGAGTCTGCTCCGACTGCTGGCGCTGCTGCTGCTGCTGTCGCGATTCCATCAAGGTCGACTTCCTGCGTGGCGGAGGCTTTCGCGAATCTCGTAGGCCGCCCCCGCCGCCGCCGCCGCCAGCTGATCTGACTGTGCCGTGGCCGATCTCCATCACTTCAACGTCGCACGCGTTCAGATCGTCAGCGTCCATCTGCTGCAATGTAAAATACGGAGTTATTTTATAATTAGGCTCTTTAGTTGAAATCTAACCTCCAACCTCGGCAAGTAATGACTCGACAAAGTAAATAGCTAAATATTTAAGACATTAGATATCTGAAAAAAGTAATGAAGATATATTTAACAAAAAATTTATAAACACGAAACAAAAATATTTTAATATTTTTTCACGTTCAATCCTTTGTATTGGTTGCAAAACATAAATTTATGTGCAATTTTCAATCACATTTGAAAACGATATTCATTCACAGTTATTAACTCTATAATCCCTCAAGGAAATATTTTCTTATTTTCATTTTTCAAGCTTTTTGAAGAAATTATAATGAAAAGATAAAAATTTAGCTTTTCGTGACAAAAGTATATTTTTTAAATAAAAATTAAATAAAGCTGCAAAAGATCCTATGGGTCTAAAAATGACGGGTTTTAAACTAAAAATGTATAGGATAATGGTGATAAAAAAGCATAAAGCGGAAATTTTGGAATGAATTGATGCACTATTACTAAAAAATATAATATGAGTGGCTCGAAGTTTAAAAAAGCATCAAAGAGACAACAAAAATGCAAAAAACTCTGCAAATTTTTTCCTACAAAGAATACATGATAGCTTTGACAGAACTATGCATTGCATTGATTTTTATATAAGACAAAAATGATACAAAACAAATTTATATAAGACAAATACAAAAATATTATTATTATTATATTATTATATAAGACAATTTTCATATAAACTTTTGTATTCTGAATAAATTGATTGTAATTTTTGCGTTTATTTCTCGACATTTTTTAGAGTCTCTTAAATCTATTAATGTTGAAATTACATCACATGTATACAGTTAGGAGCTAGTAAAAGTAAAAGTAGATGGAGTTTTTAGATTTCTTGGAAAAGTAATTCTTTTATACTTTTTTCAGTTGCCCCTAATGTAGTGTCTTGATAAAATAAAAATAAAAAAACTAGAGCGAATGGTAGCCAAGGTCCTAGACGGTAGCTTTGGTATTATTATGTGATTAGCATGTTACCTTTTCCTTAGAACACCATAAACACTACTTTGGATGCTGTGCTCATTGCATTAGGATTATTGCGACAAAGATAATGGCGTAAAGTGATGTGTACCGTAAAAATGATCTGAATTAACGTCTGTTAAATATCACTAGTACAAACAACTCCACAGTTAAAACAAATTCATTCAAGTTGTTAAATTTTCCACGCTAATAAATAAGAAAAATTATGCATTTACGTGCGATAAAAATAAAACAATAGGTCTTTAAACTGCTATAATTTCTCCTTTAAAGCCTCCTCCATGCTTTCTTGACAACAATGCGGGCACTTCGTTTTGAAAAATTATCAAGCAAAAATAACATTGCTAATTTTATTATATTAATTGTGCATTATAATAGGACTAAACCAGGATATCGATATTAATATATTATGGCAACTTTAAATGCAGAAACAGGTAATTTAATATTTATTTCACTAGCTCTATCGACCTGAATAAAAGCGTTAATAATTGTTAATATAGATAGATACAAGATACGTGTGTTCTTATTTATTTTTTAATTAGCTGCAAAATTTAGGGTTTTAATGAAGTCTTATCAGATGACGTAAACTGTGGCTAAAGTATCTGTAGCTGCCTTATACCCAAATTCATTAAAAAACAGAGCAGGCCCGACTAAAGTACCTCAGCGGGCCTCAGAACCTGGTCATTCCTAACGCATCAAGGCCCAGCCGCGGCGCAGTTTCGCACCAGTGGCGCGGCCCGGGCTTCTATCAGTCTGAGACTCATCGATTCACCGATCCGCCGGAGGTGACGCGGGATCCCGTTGGCCAGGGCCTTGACAAGACGGCTGCCGTGTCTGGCTGGCCAAGGGGAACCGGCGTCAGCCACGCAGCTGAACACGCGCCGGCGCCGTACGCTGAGCGCTGGCGCGGCCGGCCCGTATTCTTCTCAGTCGAGCAGCAGTCGCTTAGCAACGAGCATCCCGCCGGGCCGGTGGCCCCGGACGCCAGACTATTCTATAACGAGGACGACTGGGAAAAGTACAAGTACATGCTGGCCAGCCGCGATATTCAGCGAGTTGAAGTCAAAGCTGCGGACGATGCAGCCAATCCTGACGCAGCTAAAAATGATCAGCGCAGCCGGAACCCCAACAAGCCCAAGGAGCGAGTTTGGTACTTTTGAAGCTCTCGAAGTGTCACATGATCGGATCAATAATTCTGGCTTAGTTTTTCTATTTTATCTTCGATGTAATTAACAATGTGTGAAATATTTTATTAAATCCAATTAAATTGCCTCGATTTTCGATGATTTTTCAAGTCACGACGAGCAGCATAGAAAACCCTTAAAAGGGCCGTTTTTAAGCACGACTTAACAATAATGTCTAATACAGACCGAAGCTGGTGAATTTTCAAGAAAAAAAAGAAAGGAAGAAAAAAAGGACAAAAACTCAAATCATAAATTTTTTTTATTTAAAGCATTTTCTGCCGATTAAAAATTAAAATTAAATTTATTTAACAGAGAAAAATGCCTAAAACAGTATGCTCAGATTCGGATACTGAGTATGCTATAACAAATGAGGAATACACAATTTGCATGAAAGAGATGGATAAGAAAACAGCAAAAACAGAGGGTAACAATTTATGAATTTCAAGTAAAATAAAGAAGACTATAAATTATATTTAGACATAATTATGAAGTAATAAAATATCTGCTGCAGAATGAGGTCAGCAATGCGGCGCTATAAGTTCACAACGTTGGATTGCCTGCCTTTTTAATCAGCCGACTAGTTAATGATAATAATTTGAGTAAGTCCAAAAAACGCATCACAGTTGCTTGACTTTCCTCCGAATTCACACCACAGTAAAGAATAATGAAAAAGCACTCTGCGCACTACTTATAGTAGCTCGACTAGATGAGTATTTTATCTTTCAGAAAGAGAGGAAGGGGGCCGGAGTTAATGACGGACAAAACAGCTTCGGAAGCCAAATTTGACAAGAGTGAATTTCTTCTTTCCTTTCTAATCTCAAACAGGCTTATGAGCAAATTATTAATTAACATTAAAAATATTAATATCTTATTGATTTATTTTCAAAGAAAAATAGCGACAGTAAGTAGGGCACAAAAAATGGCTTTATTACATAGTAAAATGTACAAATCAAAAAATGAAAAACAAACTAATTTCGACATTACAGATGAGCCAATTTAGGCCGTGTACAACTCAAATATGCCTGTGTAAAATGAATGAGGTGATGGGCTTGGTGAATGAGGTGAGTCAGCGAGGATCTTGGATTGCTTTCAAGGTCTGGTGGTTTTGCGTTGGTCTGTTTGACAGAGTCAGCTTGAGTTGGCGGGTCAAGGTAGGTCAACAGGGTGAGTCAGCTAGTCATGTGGGTCAAGGTGGGTCAGCAGTTCAGATATATGTGAGTCAGCGAGCAAGGTGGGTCATCAGAATTAGAGGTTTAGTCGGTTGCGGAATACGGTGGCGTAGAGGCCCTCGTTTGTGTTGCCAGGCGCCGCCGTTTGACAGCCTCCTCCTAGCAACGGTTCGGCAAGCGTTGGAGGAAGCGGCGGCGGCGGCGGCGGCGGCGGCAGCGGATGCGTGGGCTGCGGAGGCGGCAGCAGCGCTGGGCTGTCGGTCTGAGCTGAGGCCGACACTGTGGTGGCGGCGCAGGCAGCGGGAGCGGCAGTTATTGTTGCGAAGGCCGGCTGCTGCTTTGCGGAAGCAGAGGCGGAAACGCCACTGGCGGCGGTTGCTGAGGCGGCTCGGAGCGGCCGGGCGAGTCTAAATAAATGTGCGAGAGTGACAGGCCGAGCTTCAGGGACGCTGAATGGGACATCAATGAGAGCTTCAAGATGGGCAGGATTATTTTTAACTTCTAAAGTAAACAGGGAAAGTTGCGGGTGACATATTCAAAGTGAAAAGAAGATTGACAGATTGAAAGCAAAGAACTGGCAATAAGACGAGAGAGTGACAGATTCAGAGTGAAAGACAGCCGATAGGATCAGAGAGTGGCACATTCAGAGTGAATGACAGCCGATAAGAATGAAGAGTGACAGATTCAGAGTGAAAGACAGCCGATAGGATCAGAGAGTGGCACATTCAGAGTGAATGACAGCCGATAAGAATGAAGAGTGACAGATTCAGAGTGAAAGACAGCCGATAGGATCAGAGAGTGGCACATTCAGAGTGAATGACAGCCGATAAGAATGAAGAGTGACAGATTCAGAGTGAATGACAGCCGATAAGAATGAAGAGTGACAGATTCAGAGTGAATGACAGCCGATAAGAACGGAGAGTGACAGATTCAGAGTGAAAAACAGCCGATAGGACCAGAGAGTGACACATTCAGAGTGAATGACAGACGATAAGAACGTAGAGTGACAGATTCAGAGTGAATGACAGCCGATAAGAACGGAGAGTGACAGATTCAGAGTGAAAAACAGCCGATAGGACCAGAGAGTGACACATTCAGAGTGAATGACAGACGATAAGAACGTAGAGTGACAGATTCAGAGTGAATGACAGCCGATAAGAACGGAGAGTGACAGATTCAGAGTGAATGACAGCCGATAAGAACGGAGAGTGACAGATTCAGAGTGAAAAACAGCCGATAGGACCAGAGAGTGACACATTCAGAGTGAATGACAGACGATAAGAACGTAGAGTGACAGATTCAGAGTGAAGGACAGCCGATAGGACCAGAGAGTGACAGATTCAGAGTGAAGGACAGCCGATAGGACCAGAGAGTGACACATTTAGAGTGAATGACAGCCGATAAGAATGAAGAGTGACAGATCCAGAGTGAATGACAGCCGATAAGAACGGAGAGTGACAGATTCAGAGTGAAAGACAGCCGATAGGACCAGAGAGTGACACATTCAGAGTGAATGACAGCCGATAAGAACTTAGAGTGACAGATTCAGAGTGAAGGACAGCCGATAGGGCCAGAGAGTGACAGATTTAGAGTGAACGACAGCCGATAAGAACGTAGAGTGACAGATTCAGAGTGAAGGACAGCCGATAGGACCAGAGAGTGACAGATTCAGAGCTAAGGACACGTGATAAGAAGGACATTCTGAACTAAAACATGCCATATGAATGAGTGACATGACATCAAAAAACCCCATTACTAAAATTGTTAAAATTTGATTAATTAAACAATCGAATGTTTTTAGTATAAACATCTAGATTCGGGCCAAGCATTAAGAGCAGAAAAGTGCGCCTCTAGCTTGAAAATAAAAAAGTCTAGCTATGCTTGGATGTAATCAACACGCCGAGTGAAAAACAGGGGCTGCAACCATACGCTCGAAGGAGAGAAAAAGATTTAAAAAATCTAATGATCAAAGAGTGTAAATTAGTGCAAAAATTGCCATTAATGGTATCTGAGCCTCAGACACAAAGACCTGAACCAGTCAGTTGTGATTTTTTAAAGTCAATTAAAGTAATTAGAAAAATATAAAATTATACTGTTAATTGACAATTACAAATTATTGTAGCATAGACATAGCAGTAGGCATTTACCCTTGAGGCCTGGAGAAAGTTTAAAGAAACAAACAATATTAAAATAATGCCACCAACAAGTGGAGTGACAAGAGTGACAGATAGGGTGATCAGAACACACGAGTAAAAAAGAGTGACATATGTTGTAATCAAAACATACGTGTGAAAAGAGTGACAGATGGTGTGATCAGATCACACGAATGAAAAGAGTGACAGATGGTGTGATCAGAACACACGAGTGACAAGAGTGACAGATGGTGTGATCAGAACACACGAGTGACAAGAGTGACAGATGGTGTGATCAGAACACACGAGTGACAAGAGTGACAGATGGTGTGATCAGAACACACGAGTGACAAGAGTGACAGATGGTGTGATCAGAACACACGAGTGACAAGAGTGACAGATGGTGTGATCAGAACACACGAGTGACAAGAGTGACAGATGGTGTGATCAGAACACACGAATGAAAAGAGTGACAGATGGTGTGATCAGAACACACGAGTGACAAGAGTGACAGATGGTGTGATCAGAACACACGAGTGACAAGAGTGACAGATGGTGTGATCAGAACACACGAGTGACAAGAGTGACAGATGGTGTGATCAGAACACACGAGTGACAAGAGTGACAGATGGTGTGATCAGAACACACGAGTGACAAGAGTGACAGATGGTGTGATCAGAACACACGAGTGACAAGAGTGACAGATGGTGTGATCAGAACACACGAGTGAAAAGAGTGACGGATGGTGTGATCAAATCACACGAGTGACACTTAGCTTTCTCATTAACATAGGAGAAACTTTAGAGCAGAGACATAAAATAAGCAGTGAAGTGACAGAACATCTTTAGTGAAGAACGAAAACCCCACGGCCCTCACGGCTCACCTGAACAGTCCGCGCAGAAAGCCCCGACTTTTTGCCTGATCTCCGCTGGCGGAAGATTGCTGCTGCTGCTGCTGCATTCGGCTACGCCACCAGTGCCCGCCAATAGGACGAGGCGACGTCGGCGAAGTAGCCAAAACTGTCGCCGTTGCCGCAGCCGCTCCGGCGCCCACAGAATCGGCGCCAGCGGGCAGAGTGGCGCTCTCGTATTCGTTCAGCGCGCCGCCAGCAACGCTGGAAGCCGGTGACGAGGCCTGACTGCGGCTGGCGACGCTTTGGGGACGTCGGCGAGGCGGCAGCAGCGGCACGGAGTCCGTGCTGACTGCGCGACGCAGAGCAACACTCTGCTGCTGCTGTTGCTGCTGCTGATCAGGGTTGCGAGACTGACGAATTACTGGAGCTCGAGTTGAACCGGCGATTTTTGCTGCAAAAATTGAAAGGGGAGGCATTGCAACATCACGTCTAGCATCTGTGTCTGACACTTCCTGTCTGAAATCGCCAATGTCTGACACTTCCTGTCTGACATCACCAGTGTCTGACAATTCCTGTCTGACATCACCAGTGTCTGACAATTCCTATCTGACATCACCAGTGTCTGACACCTCCTGTCTGACATCACTAGTGTCTGACACTTCCTATCTGACATCACCAGTGTCTGACACCTCCTGTCTGACATCACCAGTGTCTGACACTTCCTATCTGACATCACCAGTATTTGACACCTCCTGTCTAACACATGTCAAACACTTGGTCTAAGAACCGGTGTCCAATATGCTTCCTGAGTACAATCTATAATTAGAAACATGGATAACTGGGCTCTAGAAAGCACACGATGTGTGATTTGGCAATAGTTAGAGCTACTGGCAATTCATCAGAAATTTCAGTTTGGCGAAATTCCAATGCACTTCATTGACATACACAATTTACAGAAAACCGCAAAAATATTTTTAGGATTTAATCAACTCTGAGTATCGGATCATTAATAAATAATTTGAAAATGGGTGGGAATTCTAAAAACAAATAGAAGGTATGACGGACGGGAAAAAAGCTATTTTTGACAGGATATCATATTTTAAAATAACTTTAAAATAGAAAATAGTAAAAAGATGGGAAGAAGAGGAAGCCACAGATGGGAGAAACTAGTAAGAAAAAAGGAAACTAGAGAAAGGTAGAGCAGAAATTCGCAGCAACTCACCGCCAGGTTCATTAACAGGCTTCTTAAGCTTCATCTCCTTGTAGAAGGCCAGCTGCCTGGGATCAACGAAGCCACCGCCGACAGCTCCGCTTTTCTTCTCGCTCATGGAGCGCCGGCCCAAGCTGTGCCGAACAAAAGCTGAGGGACCGAGCTCCGAGTCCCTGCCGGGTTTGAGTTGTTGTCAAGCTGTTGTCAGCATTAAGCCTACAATCATGCCCGCCATTAAGCCTATAACCATGCCCGCCATTAAGCCAACAATCATAACCGCCATTAAGCCTACAATCATGCCCGCCATTAAGCCTACAATCATGCCCGCCATTAAGCCTACAATCATGCTCAGCATCAAGCCTACAATCATGCTCGCCATTAAGCCTACAATCATGCTCGCCATCAAGCCTACAATCATGCCCGCCATTAAGCCTACAATCATGCTCAGCATCAAGCCTACAATCATGCTCGCCATCAAGCCTACAATCATGCCCGCCATTAAGCCTACAATCATGCCCGCCATTAAGCCTACAATCATGCTCATCATTAAGCCTACAATCATGCTCACCATTAAGCCTACAATCATGCCCGCCATTAAGCCTACAATCATGCCCGCCATTAAGCCTACAATCATGCTCATCATTAAGCCTACAATCATGCCCGCCATTAAGCCTACAATCATGCCCGCCATTAAGCCTACAATCATGCCCGCCATTAAGCCTACAATCATGCCCGCCATTAAGCCTACAATCATGCCCGCCATTAAGCCTACAATCATGCTCATCATTAAGCCTACAATCATGCCCGCCATTAAGCCTACAATCATGCCCGCCATTAAGCCTACAATCATGCCCGCCATTAAGCCTACAATCATGCTCATCATTAAGCCTACAATCATGCCCGCCATTAAGCCTACAATCATGCTCACCATCAAGCCTACAATCATGCCCGCCATTAAGCCTACAATCATGCTCATCATTAAGCCTACAATCATGCCCGCCATTAAGCCTATAACCATTCCCGCCATTAAGCCTACAAT
>CATNEM010000308.1:0-95000 GCA_950096795.1 Macrostomum cliftonense | reverse complement strand
CGCGGAGGCGGCAGGGGGGTAGCCAAGCGGTTGGCCACTAACATTTCTAATTAATCGCCTGCTCTCACGAATAAGGGGAACGAAAAACAGAGGAGCGAGAGAGAGAGAGAGGGTGCCGCAGGGACGCTGGGAGAAACTTGGTCTGCGGAGCCATGGGGAGAGTAGCAAGGGGGAGGGGCCGGTTGACGAGTCGGTCTCCGCGAGTCTCCGCCAAGTTTCTGCGCTAGAACGGACTCTAAAGAGACGGGAAAGATGGCCAGCAGCAGCTGAAAGTGAAAGCGACAGGGGGGCTCCATGGAGGGGGGAGGGGGCAGGCAGTTCAATCGACGCGAAGAGCGGCACGCCTGATTGAAGGCGCGCTTCCCCCTAGCCGCAAACTTTAGTTGCTATGGCAGATAATCTGAGAGTAAGTTACTAATCGTGCCGCTAGCTGTCGGCCTTTGTTAAAATACTCGCACGTCTAGATAAGACATAATGGTTTGAAAATTGGGTGTCTTGAAAGTTAGTTGGGATCTATGTAGCTATGCTGTGTGGGTAAAAAAACCTGGCTCCCTAGACTCATTGAGGACTCGCTCTCTGTGTGTGTGCCCTCACTCCGATTAAGGCTGGAATCGAGTCAACTCGAAAAGCTGAGCACAGATAAGCAGCAGGACTCTTTCACTTCCCACTCATTCACTTTCTCTCTCTATCTCTCTATCTCTTTCATCCGTCGTTATCTAACGGGCAATTGGGCGAGACCCCTGTGTCAACTTTCACTGCTCCCTGGCTGCTGTCGTTCCTCACTATCTCTTAGAGCTATCGCTTAACCGGACCTCCCGTCTGGCTCCGGCCGCTTTCGCCACACATTTTTAGAAAGCGTAGGGTGAGCCAGCGACTCAAGGTAAAGGGGGGTGCTGCTGGTGGATGGCGCATTAAGTCTACGCAGCCCTGCTACTCCAACCAGATAGCCTCAAGGCCTCTATAAAATGGGGTTGGGAGGGGGGAAACTCTTGCACTTCACTAGCGGGCACGGTGGCGCAGAGATTCCCAATTCGGCTGCAGATATATAGTGGAATCGATGCAATCGAATGTGTGTGTGGTGAGGGGACGAAGGAGAAGAGGAAGAGGCGTCTGACTGGGATCTGACTGCGGGAAGTCGCGACGGGTAAGGAGAGAGAGAGAGAGAGAGAGAAAGGTTATATAGGGGACTTTTTTCCCCTACAGGTTGTTTTCCGGAGGCCGTTGCGCACCCTCGCCATTGAGCGACGCGGCAGTCGGCCAGGCTTAAAAGTACATATTGGATTTATTAAACGCGCGTAGAAAAAGGATGGACGAGGGGTGAAAATTATTTCTTTTTCTATACTTAGTATAAAATTTATATTCCTAGGGATAGTGGAATTTGTACAGGCTCGAATTACTCCCTACTCGAAACCCCTGGAATTCTCAGCTCCGCCAGATGAAAAGGTCCAGCGCTGAGGCTTGGAGGAAAAAATATATAGAGAACATTTTGCTGTGTCAGCTGGACTGCGGCAGCTAGAGGCGGGAAATAAATTAAGAAATTATAGACGAATGGTTAAGGAATGTGAGAAGCTGATCGGATAGGCCGATAGATTGGTGGTTGCGAGATTGGCAATTAAAAACACTCAGTACATAATCAACTAAAATATAGACAAATAGTATAAGAAAGATAACAGAATATAAGGAGACAATTGAATATGAGAAGGAGATTAGAGAATGCGAGGAAATTTCGAATAAAAAAATACGAACTAAAAATCGGAAATTAGAGAATGTCAAGATGCAGCAATTATGCAAAGAAGACAATGCAAATGCAAAGAAAAAGATAAGCAAAAAAAGAAGACATAGCATAGAATAGCAGGATACATTGATAAGTGGAACACGTCAATTGAGGTCAATATTTAGGCTGGGCCCATGCAATGCTTGCTCAATGCTATAAATACCCGCCTTTATCCCATTGCTGCCATATGGCTTGCCATCTCTCGGCCGCTGCAAATGCTGCTCCCTTTATCAATCAGGATGCGGTTAGAGGATTCTACGGGATTCTATCCGCTCCAACTAGGGGACAGCGAGCGTACAGTGAAACTACGATATTGTAGAGGGGGCGAGTGGCTCAGAGGTCTAGCGCGTCTGCCTTGTGTGCCACTGGTCCCAGGTTCGACCCCGTGTTGTTGGTTGGCTATTTTCCCTAGCGCGGTTTCGTGTGCAGGGTCACATTAATTTGGGGCCTTGTGCACGAATTGGTTGGGCTTTAAGCCAGTTGTTCAATTTACGCCCATGAGGGCAACCCCCCAAGGCATAGAGAGTGTACATGCCTGGAATTACCGGTTTGTACACCCTATGTGATTGCGTAACTTGATGCCGGCTTGTGTTTGTGTCTATGCCTGCATACCGTATTTAGTGTGACTGAACGCGCTTCAGGAGTCAGCGCAATGGACAGTCATGCCCAGTCGCTGGTTGTGGAACGATGTCGCTTTAAGCGTCAAAGTGCCTGCAGCCCTCCTGCAGATTTAACTTTAACTACGATATTGTAGATCATTCTATAATGCTTCACTAAATCTGATAGCTGAGTGGGAGGCTGGCTGCTCAGTCTGATAGCTGAGTGGGAGGCTGACTGCTCAATCTCATAGCTAAATCCCATGCAGGTTTCTGTATCAAACGGTAGTAAAATACACTCACACTGTGCGCCTGAGGCTGCCAGTACAGCTGCTGCTGTGACTGCAGCGGCTCGCCCTGCCGAGATACCAGCAAGCGGACGGTGGCCCCAACCGGGATGGAGCGCAGCAGCGACACGACATCAGTCTGAGTCCGGCCAGTCAACTGAAAGCCGTCAACTTCCAATAGGCGATCGCCGGTGCGCAGCCGGCCGTCGCGAATGGCGGAGCCGCGGCCTAGGATGGTCTTGACAAAGATTGGACTGTCGAAGGCGGCGGCATCAGGTAAATTGTTTGGCTCAGCAGAAGCGGCTGCTGCAGCCGCGGCTGCCGCCGTATTCGTCATCAGCGCGTGGTCCCTGGCGGCCACGGAGAAGCCGAGGCCATCGGGCGATTTCAACAAATCGACGGAGAACACGCGGCCGAGGGTGCGGACGTTCAGAGAGTTCGGCGCCTGCGACGTAGACAGAGGCGGCGGCGGCGGAGGCGGAAGGGGAGGCGATGGCAACTTCGGAGCCGTGTTGGCAGCGGCGGCTGCACCGTTCAGACAGTCCGCCGCGGTGTCCGAATTCGACAATCGACGTCGGGGCGGCGGCGGCGGCGACGGCGGCGGCGGCGAAGGCGGAGGTGGCAGCGGTGGGGACTGCTGGCTGTTGAGTAGGATTGCGCGAGCGACGCCGTCCAGGTTGTTCACGGGCGGCGGAGGTGGGGGTGGCGGCGGCGGCGAGGACGGTGGAGACAACGGCGGGGAGGGGAGGCGCCTGTGCCGATGAAGGAGTCTGGAAAAGTGTTCGAGATGATGAATAGTATTAGTTTCTAAGCAAAGAGGAATATTTCCGAGAGACGGTTAGAAAGCCACTCAAGACTCACTCTGTAGCGGCTTCCATTCTGTGTCGCAGCAGAGCGCTGCTAACACTGCAGCCGCCGCCATTCACCAGCGGCCTAATCGGCAGCGGCTGTTTCGCCTGCCGCTCATCCCCTCCGTCTGTCATCATGAAGGCCGGCGGCGGCGGCGGCAGCAGGTCGTCGTTATAGCAGCAATCTGAGTCGCACGCCGTAGCGCCTGCCGCTGCCGCCGAGTCCACCGCAACTGGGCGGCGGCAACGGTGGACAGGTGTGCGCGATGAGCTGAGCGTGTGGGCGGATAATGAAAGCCGCTATTAGCTATTATATTAGGTGAAAGTTACCTATTTCTATTTCAAGTACCAAATTTGTTGGATTTTGAGCATTGAAAATTGTATCATCTTTTTACTACGAGTTTTTTTAGCGCATTAAAAAAATTTGACAGTTAAGCGGATGGGCACAGAGAGGATAGACAGAAAAATAGAAACATAGACAGAGACAGACAGACAGAGCGACAGACAGACAGACGGACAGACAGACAGACACACACACACAAACACAGACAGACAGACAGACAGACAGACAGACAGACAGACAGACAGACAGACAGACACACAGACAGAAAAACACACAGACAGACAGACAGACAGACACACAGACAGACAGACAGACACACAGACAGAAAAACACACAGACAGACAGACAGACAGACACACAGACAGACAGACAGACACACAGACAGAAAAACACACAGACAGACAGACACAGACAGACAGACACAGACAGACAGACAGACAGACAGGTAGACATACAGACAGACAGACAGACACACAGACAGAAAAACACACAGACAGACAGACACAGACAGACAGACACAGAAACACAGAAATACAGACAGACAGACTCACATGCGGTGCATAGGCAGCCAGCCAGGCCTGCTCAAGATCATAGGAGGCCGATCGGCCACCCAGAGACACGGTAAGCACGGGCACTTCAGCAGCTGAGGCTAGACCCAGACAAAGACAGTCCCAGGACTGACTTCTGGCTCGCGGATTGGCAGTCATACCTTCGCTTAGCTAACAAGTAAACTTTGTAAATAGCTCTTAAACTGATTCTCGAATGCGTTGGTCAAAGTGTCACTTCAAGTCAGCTAGCTAGCTCATGCGCGCTTAATTAATACACAAGGTTGGCCCTATACACTACAATATGGACGGCAGATCACGAATTCGGTAGCTTTATTGGTCGATATTTAAGTAATAAACAGGAAATTTTTTGCTCCGAATAAATTATGCTAATTAGTTAACTCACGTGATTTGCGAGGGACAGTATTGATAATTTACACAGAGTCGCAGACTTAATAGAGATTTTTATATAGACTACTGAAAGTAGCAGCAGTCTGAAACACATTGGAGTCATTATAAAAAAAGAAACTTCATAGCCATTCGACCGTGAACAGAAGCAGAAGACAAATTAGGAGCAGATATGATGATTCATAATCCTATAGAGGACAGCCTGACGCCATAAATCACAGCAGTCCAGTCCGCTCAGACTAAAAACTGTTTATTTGACAACGGGGACAATTGCGAATGGCCAATCGCAGTGGCAGCCCTGTTGTTGAAATATTTTTCCTTCTTCACAGGGTTTCTAAGTAACTGCACCCCAAGAAAACACGATAGAAAATCCCGCATAGTCAGGTTAAGCTCGAAGTCAAAAGCCTCCCATCTCCAACCCCCTTAGTCCAACTCCAGCCCAGAAAAGTGCATCGTCAAGTGAAAAGAAAAAGTTTGCGCAAGATGCGACGGTGAAAGCTACGCGTCTTAACCCAAGAGAAAAAAACTAAAGCGGATTAGCTGTCTCCGCTTTGCTGGGATCTTCTTCTTCCTGGAAGACGCTCTCCCTCCCCTTACAGAGCGGCCTAGCCCCACCCACAGACGCTCCACTGATCCCATCTCGGACCATCCAGAAGAGACATTTTTTAAAAAAAGTCATTTTCACCGTGCCTGGGCAAATAACCAACGAGTTTTGGCGTACTATACGAACTTTATAAATTTGAATATATAGTGCTAACATGATGAGCCGCCTGCCAGTAAGTGCTTAATGGATGCACTATTATTGCAAGCTAAAGATCACTAACCATGAGGGACCTAAGGTAATATGGTCTATAGGACCTACAGTTTAGCAATCTATCTTTAGAAAATCTTGAGAATTTATCATTCGACAGAACCATCTATAAAAATAGCAAAGAACCACTGACGGACTGTAGAGATTCAGCCGTCAACTGAGGGATCTGAGGACATTCAGCAGTCAACTGAGGGATCTGAGGACATTCAGCAGTCAACTGAGGGATCTGAGGACATTCAGCCGTCAACTGAGGGATCTGAGGACATTCAGCCGTCAACTGAGGGATCTGAGGACATTCAGCAGTCAACTGAGGGATCTGAGGAGATTCACCAGCTCACCAGTTCTCTATCGTCGAGCACGTCAGCAACCCGGTCGCCCCAATCGAGAATGCCGCCATCCCTGGCCAGAACAACTCTGGCCACAGTGAAGGACGGCGAAGAGGAAGCTGGCGATGATGAAGCAGGCGAAGCTGTAGCAGCGGGTGCGGCGGCGGCCAGGTACCGTCTGGTGGCTTTGTCAATCAGGCTGCGAATGGTCAGGTCGCCGCTGCCGCAGGGGACCACCAATTTGGTGTCGCCGAAGCTCACGGTCACCTTCATTCACCGTCTAAGCGAGTGGGCGGCCTTTCCGTTGCGCACCCGTCGGCCTGAACTGAAATTTGACGCAATGCTTAACGGCTTCTTGGAGAATAACACAGTTTATAGCAAAGTCAAATAAATTAAATATAGCGGTAGCTATACATAAAAATATAAAGAATTATATGAATACTGTATACCATAAAAATCATTGTTAATTATGTAAAAATTAACAAACTTATTAATATTTTCTTTCAATAAAGTTTTAAGATAAACAATAAGGCCAAAAGAAATTATAACTATAATTTTTTGCACCTTGATTTCAATTAAGTTCAATTTTCAATGATTTGTCTACTATAATTATAAATCAAACACAAACAAAATAATATTGGAATATTTTATTTACCCTTTCAAGGCAAAAAATTACGTGCCAAAATTCAAGAATACTGCTTTTAAACCAAAAAACATTCCATTTTATAGCAAAGTTAATAAACTTATACCATAACTTATACTATTTTTTCAGTATATTTCCAAGTAAATTTAGATATTAACTATGTTAGTATGTATGGATTGTACTTGAAAAAATATTATATGGATTTTAGAATGTATTTATTCCAATTAAAAGTGACTGATATCTTGAAATTGTTAACAAAAATTAAATTGAAAGTTGATATCAATGTAATAATTAAATGCACTATAGCAAGATAAGTTTTATTAAAAGATATTACACTTCCTAGCTGCAAAATAGCAGCTAGTCATACTTAGATACAAAGTTTTTTTTCCAGATAACTATTTGGCCAGTGAAGTTTAACAAAAAAGTGTGAAATAAAAAAAACTATTTACAAGCATGTGATTTAATTAGTTAAACGAGGTAGATCTAAATTTTAATTTTTTGACCAAAATTTTAGTGTACCTGAGAATAAATAAGGTAAATTGATTTTCTCATTAAACTTCATAGCAAAAGAGATGACCAGTGAATAAAAAAGCTATTATGTCTAACAATCAGAACTTGTGATATACATTAAATTAAAAAAACCAGACCTAATTGTTTGAATTCATATTAGCATATTTAAAAGTGATTTTTTATTTATTATAAATCACTGATGTTGCATAAAGCCAACTAAAAGAGTTGTTAAATATCCAACTCTGTATTAATGCATTTGATTACACTTGTATAAATTTCTGAGCAATTCTTTTTTCAGATTAGAAAAATTAAAAGTATTTTTGTTTGCCAATGGACACTTAAACTTGGAGGCAAACTAAACTAAACGTAAATAAAAATGTAGGGCTTGTAGAAAATCAAAATAAAAGTAATTTTTTAATAGTTTAGATAGATTACATAAAATACAATATAAATTTAGCGAAATTTCCTGCTTTAATATTTTTTTAATTTCTGGTTTTATAGAACACATTTTTTCGCAAATAAATTTTTGGGAAAGTTGAACATCTGTAGCAGAAGTAGCGCTATTATATTATAAACAAATTAATTAAAAAATGCATCATGCCTGCGTTTAAACTTAATTGTACTTTGAGGGACGGGTGTGTATAAAACCAGTGCAAGCGAAAATCAAAGGGCACCTAGTAAAATTTTTGAAAGGCAGCAAAAACTTAAAGCAAAGAAATGCAGACTATTGTGAAATTTAGCAAAGCGATAAAATTTACTGATTAACACTTGAAGTAACAGCTAGATACATACGGAAATCGAAGAAACAGAAAAGACTCCTTTTATGGCTTTGATTCTAGGTCGAGATTCTATTCGATTAAGCGATAGCTTTAATTTATCGGCATTCAACAAATATCAAGGAATTTTCCTTTAAAATAAAATGAAAGTAGATTCTTATAATATAAAATAAAAGCCATGCTCACAACATTTGCGTCATTTTGAGCCGTGCTTTCATAATCGAAATGTGTTTTTGTTATATGTTGAAGCGTTTTTTACGGTGTGAAATCCTTGGAGCAAAATATTGCCTTCATTCTGAAAAAATATGAACAAATAGCCTAATTCACAATAAATCAGTTAATTTTTACTACTAGCTGGTAAGTTTATTCGAAGTTTAATCCATAGCAATTTTTTACGTTTAGCTTTTTGTTTTAAAAAACAAAATTTAAAACAAAGTAATCTTGGAAAAAAACTTAACTGCTACGTGTGCATGTCAAGGACGTCTTAAGTAGGACTACTTAAGACGTCCTTGGTGCATGTGTGTTGGCATTATTATCCGCTGCGAGGAAAATTAAAAGTGGATTATGTGTACTTTTAAGTGCAAAAATTGTTTAGATTTCAGACTATAAATTACATTTATGGGATTTTGCATGTTTGCTTTACTTTGGGCTAACAAATTTGGCAATTACAAAATTGCTCAAAAAAGCTTTTCCACAAATATTTTTGTCAATTTTTCAGAATTATATTACTTCATAAGGAAAACGGTAGAGTTAAATACTTGCCATAGGTAGCACCTAGGACTAATTAGGTGTTTTATATTATTTTGACTACATGTTAATTACAGTCCTTGAGTAGTCCACTTTTATGCTACTCAAGTCACAACAATTCGAAATTACATGTACTGGCATTTATTAATGATTTTACTAAAGTCAAATATATTTATACATGTGCATACATGAGTTTTAGCATAGTGGCTAGGGCATCTGTGTTATGACCGGAGGGTCGTGGGTTCGATTCTCGGCTCTAGGAGGCAATTTTTGCCCACAAGCAAGGGACTTAATACAGTGTTAACTGGTACCAGTGTGAGCTGAGTAAATTTAGAGTGGGTGTTGCGGCCCCTCCAGCCAGTCAGATTTGAACTGTTGTACACCGCGCAGCTAGATGCGGCTGTGTCGTTGGCTGTACATATTTTCAAAAGGTGTATTACCTTTTACAATATTAACATTAAAAACATACGAGCGTAAACGTAAATTTTAGATACAATTAATGTAAAACTGTCTCGAGACTTGAAATATGTCATCGGCATTTTAAATAGTCGTATTTATACGTTACCATTTTGATCTGCCTCGTTCTGGATTTCTTAATGCTCTTTATTCGTTTCCCCTTTGGAGAGATTCATTCTTCTAAATAAGAAACAAATTATGCAATTGGCATTTGAATGCCAATTTTTTTTGCATTTGAATGCATAGAGTTCGCCGAGTGTATTTGCTTTTCTGAAGCTGATATTGCTCATATTCTTAGTGAGCAGATATTTGCCTTGTTTGTCAGAGATAAATTCAAAAAAGAGATTGATAAACTTTTTGCCAGGATGTATCCTTATAACAAATGTGTTAAATTGACTTAGGCAGTTCTCCAAGCTTAAAAGGGAATAATAAAGTGTGGAGGGAATGAAGAAAAATAAAGGGAATTTATCGATTTTTTCGTCGTTTTTTACGTTTCTCATTATTATTCGATGATGATTTTATTCAACTAGTCCTTTAACCGCACATTTTTACGGCTTCTATGTGGCGCTGTCGATCACATGACTCCGGGGATGCGTTGATCCACGTTGAACTTGAACACCTGATAAGGAGCCTGAATGGGCTGCTCGCCGAAGCATTCTTCATCGTATCCGTCGCAGACGGCGCTCAGACTCGACACTAGGATGAAATCGCCGCGTGGCGAGACCGCCACACTGTGACCGTCTCCGAAGCCCTAAAACGGAATTCCAGTTGTTCGCATAAGCCATGTACGTTTGACTGTTTAAACATTAGTTTATTGTTCATTGCATGCAGCTTGAATGGAGGTACTGTGTGAAAGAATATCTAATTACTAATATGTCTATTAATGCAGCAAAACTGCAGAGCGAAAAATCAAATGACCAAAAATATTTTAAACAACTACACTCTGAATCCCTCCGCTAAAATCTCTTCGCGCCTAGCACCACCTCCCCCCGCCTACCATTCAACTCTCTCCGTGTAACCTCCACCTCCCTCCCCCTAGCATTCGATTCTCTCCGTATAACATCCACCTCCCTCCCCCTAGCATTTCTCACTCTTCGTATAACATCCACCTCTCTCCGCCTAGCATTAAACTCTCTCCGTGTAACCTCCACCTCTCTCCGCCTAGCATTTGATTCACTTCGTATAACATCCACCTCTCTCCGCTTAGCGTTCAACTCTCTCCGCATAACCTCCACCTCTCTCCGCCTAGCATTTGATTCACTTCGTATAACATCCACTTCCCTCCGCCAAGCATTTCTCTCTTCGTATAACATCCACCTCTCTCCGCCTAGCGTTCAACTCTCTCCGTGTAACCTCCACCTCCCTCCCCCTAGCATTTCTCACTCTTCGTGTAACCTCCACCTCTCTCCGCTTAGCATTCAACTCTCTCCGCATAACATCCATCATCTCTCCGCCTAGTGTTCAATTCTCTCCGTATAAAATCCACCTCCCTCCGCCTAGCATTCAACTCTCTCCGTATAGCCTCCACCTCCCTCCGCCTAGTGTTCAATTCTCTCCGTATAGCCTCCACCTCCCTCCGCCTAGTGTTCAATTCTCTCCGTGTAACATCAACCTCACTTCACCTAGCATTTACCTCACTCCAACCTGTAACTGTCTCTCTCCGCCAAACATTAAAGTCTCTTCGAGAGCTGGACTGTTAGTATCTTATCATGAATTAATTGGTGGCTAATTGATTATACGTCTTAAAACCTAAGTAGTAGCTAATTTTAATTGTCCTCACCACAGAGTCCTGACCGCTCTCCGGTACAAAAGTGAACCTGGTGACCAAGCCATCAGTCTCGGGCCGGTAGGCGCTGACCAGGCTGATGCCCGAGTCCTCCTGGTGCAGAGCCAGCAGGTTGCCAGCCGGATCGAAGGCGACGTCGAACACGCGGCCAAGATTGTCGGCACTGCCTAGCGAGCGAACAAATTTTCCAAAGTCATTCGGCTGACGAAGGCCAGCGTGGAAGCACTGGACGCGGCGGTGCTCCCGGTCGGCAACGCAGAGGAGGTCCAGCGACTCGAGCAGAGCCAGCCCGTGCGGAACGAGAAACTCGTCGTCGGCAAGGGAGGCGCCAGCCGAAGCTGCAGATGCATGAAAGTCAGGTGCATAAGTTATGGACTGCGATTTTTTTAGTTATTGTGCCTACTGAGAAGTAGACAGATATGATCACGATGTATTTATTATGTGATACGCTGCCCTAGTCATGGAGTACATAAAACAAAGTAAGATAATTACCCGCTGGGCGCTTGCCGAACTCGCCAATGTACTTGCCGGAGGGGTCGAACTTCACTACGCGGCTGTTGCAGTAGCTGCGAGCAAAATTAAAAAATAAAAGTAATTCAAGTAAATGATAAGTAATTTTACAGATAACTTCCATCTCTATTAGTAAATAAGAAATTTTACTTATAAGCTATTTTACTGATAAGTAAATCGAAACAATACGAGCTCGCCATAAAAATGCTACGAGTACATTCGATTTCCGACCAACTTAGGATCCACCACCCTCCATCAACCATCCACCTCCCCCCATCAACCATCCACCTCCCTCCATTAAGCATCTACCACCCTCCATCAACCATCCACCTCCCTCCATCAACCATCCACCTCCCTCCTCGTGGCAGACTTTATCTACAGTGGCACAAACGTTTATGCTTCTGTCTTGTCGAGCCACTAAAATCTCACCCGTCGGCAACGAAAAAGTGGCCATCAGAGGCGACGGCCACCTTAGTTGGCTTGCAGAAGTGACCAGCGTCGTTTCCGGGCACGAATTTCTCTCCGAGAATCAGGTCTGGACGGCGAGTTTTCTTATTTAAACGAATGACCTGATGAAGAGCCACATCGGTGGTCCACAGGTGGCCGTCCTTGTCCACTGTTATTCCGTGAGGCAGGTAAAAGCTGAAATTCGAGAATGCTTTAAAACTAGACACTTGTACTTTAAAACTTGTATATATAGTCTTGTACTAGCTAACTATACATATCTAACTATTTTTGATTAGTTACGCACATGTTCTCTCCGAGCGATGAAATGAGACGTCCAACAGAGTCCAGTTCTACAATGGTGCTCACTTCAATTGGACCGCGCTCAGCCTTTGTGTAGCGGTTGCGTTCGTCAAAGTCGCTGTTTACATCAAGGTGTGAGAGAGGTTTCACATGATTATTTTCATGAATCCTCTTTCTAGTTTTCCGTACGTCCTACTATCTATCTATCTATCTATCTATCTATCTATCTATCTATCTATCTATCTATCTATCTATCTATCTATCTATCTATCTATCTATCTATCTATCTATCTATCTATCTATCTATCTATCTATCTATCTATCTATCTATCTATCTATCTATCTATCTATCTATCTATCTATCTATCTATCTATCTATCTATCTATCTATCTATCTATCTATCTATCTATCTATCTATCTATCTATCTATCTATCTATCTATCTATCTATCTATCTATCTATCTATCTATCTATCTATCTATCTATCTATCTATCTATCTATCTATCTATCTATCTATCTATCTATCTATCTATCTATCTATCTATCTATCTATCTATCTATCTATCTATCTATCTATCTATCTATCTATCTATCTATCTTTAGGACGCACTCACTCGGCTTGCCACGGCCTGTCAGCCCTCTGGAACAAGTAGCTGCGGCCCCGGTTATCAACGCTAACGCCGGACACCTGTCCGAGAAGCTGCCTTAGTCTCCAGTTGGGGAATCCCTCCTGGAAGCTGACGCTGATGCCGTTCTGCTGGTGATGCTGCCGCGGCTGCTCCTCGCGGTGATGAC
This sequence comes from Macrostomum cliftonense, assembly GCA_950096795.1. Taxonomy (NCBI): domain Eukaryota; kingdom Metazoa; phylum Platyhelminthes; family Macrostomidae; genus Macrostomum; species Macrostomum cliftonense. Next base: position 82,090 of record CATNEM010000308.1, on the reverse strand, counting down.
CACCGTGGTGGCGACTCGGCTCGTGGCGCTCCTCGTGATGCCGGGGCGCCGAGCTGGCCAGAGCCAGCAGTGGCAGCAGGAGAGCAAGAGCCGGCAAAATCAGACACTTGCCGGAGCTCATGGTGGGTCGCACAAGCGTCAATAGGCTGCAAAGCAAGTTCAGTGGCTCTGGGTAGAAACAGAACCAGATCTGAGCGCCCAGCGGAGCCTTCAACTGCAATCAGAGTTGAGCATCTTATCGGAGCTGCATTGTACGCCACTGACACCCACCCCTCCTCGCCTCGCTGCTCCTCCTCCCTCTCTCTCCCTTCCTCCCTCTCAGTACCTTGCGCATCAGAGGAGAAATACTCCTGTACTGTAGCTAAGCTTTCCAGAATCCTCAGAAACGATGAGAAAGCTTACAGTCGCCTCACCCGGGGAAAAAAATCGGACTGTCCCGTTTCCTACATTGGTGCACATTTGCCTGGCAGTGAAGGTGGAAAACCTGCTCTAATCTTTGATTTCTATCTCTCTCTCTCCTGCTCTACCCCTCTCCATGGCTTCAAGTTCCGTTCTCGCGAGCATCAGGCCCGAAATGACGAAGTGACGAGGTGTACGGAGCGATCTAACTCGGAGATAAGCAATGAACCGCTGCTGTACAGTCAGCCTTTCAGTCCGTCCCAGTCTGCCCTCCCTCGGTGGGGGGGGGGGGGTGGGTGTGATAAAGCTCAGGATTAGTGAAGCCTCGTAAACTAAACCAAGGAAATGGGGAGACTGGTAGGTGCAGAGTGAGACAGGAGGACATAAGGAAGTGCGGATGGAAGGATGGATAGAGTGGGGAAAAGGCTTGAAGCGCTAAAGCTATTTTCTATCCCCTCTTCCCTGTTAGTGCGACGAGTTCGCTGCTTGGGGAGAGATTCTTCTGCGAGCAGCAGAGACAAACCCAGCCAGATGATGCAGAGAGGCTGGGAAATAGGGGAAAAATTCCCTAGGTGGCTACTTTATTATTTTTTTGGCTTAAGAAATCCTTGGCAACGGGCACAAGAAAGTGCAAACTATAAATTAGCAGAAAAAAAGAAGCAGCGAAAGTAGAAAAACTAAAAATAGATTCCCATCTCGTATATTTCCCATACGTATTAGGTGTGCCCTTCCTTCAGAATTGGATAAAACGAATTAAAAGAAAAACTTTACGGCAAAAACTCTTTTATATATTTAAAATTGCACTACCTATACAGCTTGGCTTGTTAGCTAATTAGCATTAGAGTGACGTAGAAATATAATAGAAGCAGATTTTTCGTAGACATGGACACTGCATTATCAGATTTACTACGAGCTAAGGAAATCTCACAAAGACCATTGTTTATACCCTGCCATATTCGAACAGTGACTCAGATTTCCGCTCTAATGGGGTGACCCGAGAAACGTGCAATCACTAATAGCATTACTACAAGCAATTCTGTTTTAGAAGGGGCCATCAAAGAAGGGAAGCTTCCTTCCACGGCTTTCAAAAAGAATAGTTAAAATGATCCACTCACCCAGAATTTTAAATTTCCAAGTTAAATTGGCCGTCACTGAAAAACAAACGTCTCTACTTGTATAGAACCTTAGCTACACAACGTTAAGAAGCGCTTTAACTTGAGGCCCGATTAATGTTGAAACTTAAGTTTAACAATAATAATTCTGTAAAAATAATAAATAATAAATGCGGCTCAAACGCTGCAGCTCTGGCTGTAGCTGGGCGGCAGCTCCATGTGGCTGATGGCTGCAACTGCGGCGGCGTATGAGGGCGGCGGCGTTGCGCAGTGCCGCTGCTGCTGCTGCTGCTGCTGTCGCTGCCGATCTTCAACTGATTCAGCGCAGTCGCCGCTGCGCAAGTCCAGCCGCCTCTGCAGCAGCTGCTGACGATGCTGCAGTTGCTGTTGCAGCTGCTGCCGCCACACAGACATCGGCATTGGCATCGGCGGGCGCGGCTGTGACCAATGCCTTCCGTCGCCTTGGCTGGACCGTTCCAGCACCACCAGGGAGGCTAGATTGGTGCAGCACAACAACAGAGACAGTCCGGATGTGACGCACAGAGCAATCAAATCGAAGCTGATTGGCTGCAGAGCCAGCCGGATGGCTAGCAGCGCTGACACAAACAGGCAGACGGTGCTGAATGCTACGCTAAGCCAGAGCTTTGTAGATGTACACACTGAGAACAGCGGCGATGAGGCCAGAAGGCCGACACACCCGGCAGTCGCTAGAAGCATCCGCTGAGCGAGCTCGGAGCGGGCAGCCGCGCTGTTTAAGTTTGAGGCAGCGTAGCGCAATGCACTGACAGTGATTTGAAATAGGCCGGTCAGTAGCAGCAGGGAGCTCAGCACCAGGGATAGGATTAACAGTATGCGAGGCATTTTTTGTTCCTGCGGTTAATATTTCGGTGTTTTTGCGCTGCTGGCTCTGTGCATACGCACTGTGCCTTGTGTAATCAAGCAGTTCTATAAATAAAGCACACGACAGTGGGTTTCTCAAATGTCTATGGCCAGGGGTAGAGAGAATGTGCTTGACTCTGTATGACTCTTGTCTCTCGCTGTCTGCCACAACTCCAATTAAATTAGCCAAGAGATTAGGTGAGGAGCCAGGTGAAGGGTGAGGTGTCCCCCCTTTCCAGAAGCGCCCCCTAGCTAACAGCTTGTCACCTCTGGCTATCAGCTTTATAGCCGCCCCATAGCTTACAGCTTGTCACCTCTGGCTAACAGCTTGTCACCTCTGGCTAACAGCTTGTCACCTCTGGCTAACAGCTTGTCACCCCTGGCTAACAGCGTGTCACCTCTGGCTAACAGCCTGTCGCCTCTGGCTAACAGCTTGTCACCTCTGGCTAACAGCTTGTCAACTCTGGCTAACAGCTTGTCACCTCTGGCTAACAGCGTGTCACCTCTGGCTAACAGCTTGTCACCTCTGGCTAACAGCTTGTCACCTCTGGCTAACAGCTTGTCAACTCTGGCTAACAGCTTGTCACCTCTGGCTAACAGCGTGTCACCTCTGGCTAACAGCTTGTCACCTCTGGCTAACAGCTTGTCACCTCTGGCTAACAGCTTGTCACCTCTGGCTAACAGCGTGTCACCTCTGGCTAACAGCTTGTCAACTCTGGCTAACAGCTTGTCACCTCTGGCTAACAGCGTGTCACCTCTGGCTAACAGCTTGTCACCTCTGGCTAACAGCTTGTCAACTCTGGCTAACAGCGTGTCACCTCTGGCTAACAGCTTGTCACCTCTGGCTAACAGCTTGTCACCTCTGGCTAACAGCTTGTCACCTCTGGCTAACAGCTTGTCACCTCTGGCTAACAGCGTGTCACCTCTGGCTAACAGCTTGTCACCTCTGGCTAACAGCTTGTCACCTCTGGCTAACAGCTTGTCAACTCTGGCTAACAGCGTGTCACCTCTGGCTAACAGCTTGTCACCTCTGGCTAACAGCGTGTCACCTCTGGCTAACAGCCTGTCGCCTCTGGCTAACAGCTTTATAAGCACCCCTAGCTAACAGCGCGTCACCTCTGGATAGCAGCTTTATAGGCACTCCCTAGCTATTAGATAGGCACATCTGGCTAACAGCTTGGCACCTATGTATTTCTGTAACAAATTTCTATAACATGTCCTAGCCTGAATAATCTGTCCAGGAATTTCGTGCGAGTCACCATTAATAATTTTATTTAGCGCATTAACAATAACATTAAAGACAGATTAGAGATGAAAGTACACTACAGACAGACATTTATATTTGTTAAGTCTTTAGACGCAAGATTGACTTCGGAAAATTTTATTCCGGTGTACATTACGGATGTGGTAAAGCAAAAAATCCTGTCCAGAGTCCGCGATAATTTTTTTCATAGATGTTTTTAGAAGCTTTTAAAAACACGAAACGATAAAAAGAATAGATAAAATCCCAACTTCGTTCGTCAGATTCGATTCACTCTACTCACATCCCGGTGAGCAGTAGTGCAAACAGTTTTTTCTCGACTAATTTTCTTCACGTGCCAAATAGTTTGCCCTAACAGTTGCTGTCACTGCCGCTCTCGCTGTCACACCGACTGTGGGCGCCGAATTTTCCAACAGCTCCGTCGGGTCCGACGCCGGCGCCGCCAGCATTGGGCAGGTGCACCTTCATGTGCCGGTTGAGATTGCCACTCTGAGAGAATCGCAGCAGGCACAGCTGGCACTGGTAGGGCTTTTCGCCGCTGTGCACTCGCAGGTGCTTAGTCAGAGTGCTGCTGTCGGAGAACGCCTTGCCGCACAGCGGGCAGGAGTAGGGCCGCTCGCCGCTGTGCGTACGCATGTGAGTTGTCACTGACGAGCTCTGGGAGAAGCGCCTGTCGCAGATGCCGCATCGGAATGGTTTCTCACCCGAATGGGTGCGCAGGTGAGCCGTGAGGTTGGCTGCCTGGAAGGGTTGCATTCAAAAGATGATCATTTCCCATGTCTTGAATCATTTTTTTGCTGTTCATCCTGAATTCCCCCGTCCGCTAAGTTCTGACCTGCGAGAAAGTCTTGTCGCACACGTGGCAGCGGAACGGCCGCTCGCCGCTGTGCGTTCGCATGTGCGTCTTCAGCGTGGAGCTGCGGGCGTAGGCCTTGCCGCACACCCGGCACACGTTCAGCTTCTCCGACTCGGCCGCCTCCAAGCCGCTGCCGCCGCCGAGGCTGGCGTCACCGCTAGCTACGCCTGGGGTGTCGGAAAAGCCGGCGCCGCCTCCGCCGCCAACTTCGTCGATACCGTAGCCACCGCTGTATCCGACAAAACTAAAACTGGCCGACTGCTGCTGCTGCATGGAGGACGCCATGGCTAGTCCTCCGCTGCCTACTCCGCCTCTGGCGTAGTCATGGTAACCTTCGCCGACGCCGCCACCGTGATGATGATGGTGATGGTGGTGATGATGGCTGTGCCGGGCTGTGGCCGCCGCCGCAGCCGCAGCCGCTGCTGCAGCCGCTGCCGCGGCAGCCGCCTGCGAGGAATTCGGCTGTTGATGATGAGGCGGCTGCTGATCCTGATGCAGCTGATCGATTGGTGCCAGTGCCGGCTGCTGCAGCTGAGACTGGTGTTGCGAGTTAATGGGCTGAAACTGGTACGGATGATGCTGCTGTTGTTGTTGCTGCTGCTGCTGCTCAAACGGCATCTCTGACTCGTCCGAGCAAAATCCAGCCGCGGCAGCCGCAGCCGCCGCAGCAGCCGCCGCCGCAGCCGCCGTATCTTCATAGGAGTAGTACTCATAGGAGTGCCACGCGTTGGCGCCGCTGCTGCCGCCTACGCCGCCTCCACCGCCGCCGCTGAAGTAGCGAAAATTTGACTGATGTGGCTGGGCAGCAGCTGACTGCATCGGCGCCTCATGCCTGGCTGAATGACCTCCGCTGCCGCCTCCGTAGGTGATGGCCGCGGTGGCTGCCAAGCCCAGGTTCATGTTCATATTCAAGTTGATGTTCATCGACGGATAGAAGCTCGCGCCGCCACTGCCGCCCCCGCCCCCGCCGCCGCAGCTGGCATAGTCATGATAAGCCGACGACATCAGTGTCATCTCGTGATGATCTGCTTGGAAAAGCGAGGCAGAAAATTCATGATTGCTGTGATGCGGATGATGCTGCTGAAGAGCCTGCTGATGCAATGAATGTTGATGCTGCTGCTGCTGCTGCTGTTGTTGTTGTTGAAGATGATGCTGGTGATGATGCTGGTGCAGGGCAAATTCAGTTGTTGATTTCTCGCGTCGGCGTAGATCCACGGGCGGCTGTTGGAAGGCGAGTTGCCGCGGCCTGCTGAATGGTTTCAATAAAATATAGAATAAAAAAACTTGTTTTTGGGTTTCTCAATTGGTAAAGCAAATTAATACTCGATTTTTTACCCGTGTCCTGTAGAATTGGCGCCAGTAGCTCCGTAGAATGGCGGCGGCAGATGCTGCTGGTACTGCGGCGGCTGGTGCTGCGGCGGCGGCTGCTCTTCCCCAGCCAGCTGCGGCGTCAACGGAGATCGAGGCGACGGCGAGGAAGACGCTGGCGGCGGCTGGTGTCGCGCTAGGGGTAGTCGGCAGGTCGACCCGAACGATCCAGCGGCGTCACTCAGCTGATGATGCTGCTGCTGCTGCTGCTGTTTCTGAGAAAAGTGCCCGGTCGCCGTGGCAGCCGCTGCGGCTGCGGCGGCTACAGCGGTAGCAGCAGCTGCAGCCGCTGCCGATGTCGCCGTGGCCGCTGAGCTGACGCCGCCTCCGTTGCCAAGGCCGCTACCGCTGCCGCCTCCATTCTGTGCCAGACTTCGTTTAAATGTTGCGTCGAAGCAGCACTCCATCTTTAGCTGCGAGTTTTTTTTTCAGTTTAAAATAATTAGCTGAGCTTATCCTGACTGGGATGTTTGGCGGATTCAATGGGGAAATATTTTTCCCTAACGATTATGAGTCAACAGGTGAGCTCCGAAAATGATTTGCAGAAGAGGCGGGAAGGGTGAAGCACCTCGTGATGAAAGCAAAAATGCTTGCTCGCGACGGAGGCTGGCTGGGGTGGGGCGCATCGGACTGGCTGGCAAGGAAGCCCCGCAATGAAATTATTCGGAAAATGAAGGGAAAAAACACTCTGTAAAGACCCCACCCTAAAAAGGGTGAAATTAGTATCAAATTCTGACTGGCATGTCAAAAGCGGGGACCGATTTTTTACTTTGTCGTTGAAGGGATTCCCCGCTGCCTTACCGAATAGCCGCCCGACATCGGCCTGTGCATCGCCGCTTCGTTGCTAGTCGCTCAGGTAGGTGGGGGAGGTGGGGTCGAGTTCGAGACTTCGAATATTTAGAATTATCAATCAATAGAGGAAAAAAAATCGGAAGCGAGGGAGGCCTCTTGTTGCTGGCTGATGAAGTGAAATTTCGTTTTGCCTATCCTCAAAGCCTGCTCGGTGTAATATAGGGCCGGTAGGAGACGGCGAACTTGGCGGGCTTCTTCCCACCCACCTTCCTCCCCTTTGCCGCGGCTGTCTGCGGTGCCAAGACAGGCTCGAGGCCTTACTTACCTGGACCAACCCGGATGTCAACTCGGGGGATTGGGCGTTGACTCGGGGGGCGGCCTGATGAAGCTCCGCAAGTGCCAGCCTCCCGCCGCCTCTGCCCTTCGTCGAATTTTCATTGGCTGACGAATCTACCGGCGGGTCTTCCTTGCGAATCGGCTTTCTGTGGGGTGCGTCAGGTGGAGCAGCCGATCACTAGCCCGGCCCGCTACAATCAAATCCCTTTGCCTCATATTTTCAATCGTGCCCTGTGGAGCGAATGGGAAATTTTGGCTTTAGAATCGAAAGTAAGGGAATACAAAAAAATCCCTTTCAGTTGGGGAGAGAGAGAGATTGCGGACCGGGGGGGATTTCATGGCGGCATTGGCGGGGTCAGCGTCAGTCATGCGTTGCCTTTTGGCCTCCTCGCGCGCTAGAAGGTAAGAGATGGGATTTTTCCCCCAGTTTTTTTCGGGTAATTTTCTTCGTTCAAGAGGATTAACTTGGCGGCCACTTTGCGCAGTCTTTATTTGCAGCTGTCGATGTGCCTTTCGTCTTTTGGTTCTTTCTTTCAAGTCAAATTGTTCGAGAGTATCCGGTTGAGCGTAAAATTGAAAATAAATGAATTCAGCATCAACAGGTGCCACATTGGTTTCGGTTTGATTTGAAGACATTGCTCTGAGGGTGGGGTGGGGGCCTGATATCACCAATTGGTGTACGTTGGTTTTAATTACCTTCGATGGCTTTTGATTGATGAAAGGTAAGCGGCTTCTTGAATAGTATTGAAAAAATGCATTGGCCTGAATACAATAGAATAAATTGTTCACAAAAGGAAATATATTAAAGTTATGTTATAATATCAGAATAAAACATATTAGCTTGGAATGGAATAGAGTAAACTATAGATATAGTAGATGCGGGTCAGCATGGATGCATTACGAAACAATTTTAGTAATTAAAATACCCCAAAACATACATGCATATATACTCGTATGTATATAAACGTAACTTCAAGTAGTTGTTTACAATGGTGGCCCGAGGCCTGAGAACCATCGATTCTATTCTCTAGACAACAAAATGACCAAACAACAAAAAGTGAGAAGAGATCTGAGTCCCTGGGGGGGTAATAGTTATATGCTCCAAGATAGTTATCTCAACGAGGGTCCCTATAGCGGATGAAGCAACCAATTCCAGTCCAAGGTGTGACAGGTGCGATAAGCATCTATCTATATGAGCGGTGAAGCCTCAGCAAGGAAGCAGCGCAAAAGGAAGCGAAAGACAGGCTAAGCAACAGCGCAATCGGTTGGTTCTGCTGCAAAATGTCGGCATCTGTTTAATTATTTTGAATATCAGAACTGCGCCTGTGCCTCCTTGTTTTTACTTTCATTTGTGCTTGACAACAACTCAATAGAAATTTTTTTGAATGACATGCATAACATTCGACAGATTGTGCAATAGAAACTATAGGAAATTTTTTAATATTAGAAAACTAGACATGAGCAGTTGAAAATATTGACAGCTAATCTGAAGTATGATCAGATTCAGCTAGCCAGCCAAATGTGCTAACGAATCATGTTGAACAATTGCCCACCAAGCTTTGTGCACGATCGCAGTAGCTTAACTGCATGGCAAATAAATAACAATTCTATTTCAAGAAAATAAGTTTTTTGAGGCTGCTCTGACGTTGAAATCTATCGGCAGCAAAAAATACACATAATGACGAAAAAATCTAGCGTTAATCCCTTTTTTTACTAATCGTAGATGTCTTTATTTCTGTCTACAGATTTCTAACTCGTATTGACTACACGCATATTTCTTGCTGTGTTTAGATTAGATCAGAGGGAGTTGTAGCCTAGTGGCTAGGGCGCCTGTCCTTATGACCGGAAGGTCGTGGGTTCGAGTCCCGGCCCCTACGAGACAATTTGTGCCCTTGAGCAAGGCACTTAATACCGCATTGCTTCAGTCCACCCAGCTGTGATTGGGTACCAGCATATGCTGGGTAATAACTGATCCTGAAGCAGGCCCATCTTACCCTGTCACTGTGCGGCTTTGTGAGTGAAGACTCACTGTTCGCCAGGCAGGTTCAAAATAAGCAACGGGCAACAGGTACAACGGGTGCAACGGGTGTGTAGTATTCACCTGCATCAGCACCCGCGCTACAGGTTTACCTGTCAGCGTCTGTTATTATTATTATTATTATGTGTTTAGATGCCTTGCCTATTGTCTCTAGACGTCTTGCTTGTCATTTCTAGATGTATGGCCGATTATCTATTGATGTTTGTCTTACTGTCTCTAGATTTTTTAGTTTTTGTTTCCAGATGTCTTGCTGATTGTCTCTAGATGTACTGTTCAATGTCTATAGATGTTTTGCTCATAGGACCTCCAAATATCTTGCTTACTGCCCCTAGATGTCTTGATTACTGTCTCTAGATATCTTCTCGATTGTCTCTGTATGCCTCGGCTTATTATCTATAGATTTCTTGCTTATTGTCGATAGATTTCTTGTTAAGTGTCTCTGACTAATTTTCCTTTTTCTAATTATATCTAACGTATTCAATAGATCAAGATAATACGAGCTAAATAAATCCTGGACAAGATTTTTGAAAGTCTCAAGACACTTGGGCACTTATATAGAAAGGAAAGCATCTAGAGACAAATGTAAATATCTATAGACACAGCGAATCGCTGTTAGAATGGCAACAGTTGGTCAAATGAAATGAAATCCACCCACAACACATCGCAGACAATTTTTTTAGCCCAATATTACTGCGCGAGTTAATATATCCCGTTTCGTGATGAACCCTAATTCTCTTTGCGGCTAATCTCCATGGGGATTTTTTTGAGAAATCTCTCTCGGGCAAGAAACGCGTATAGGGGATGGCTGAAGCGAGAGCGGGGCTTCCCTCCTTCATGATTCAAGTTGCCGGGCCCCCCTCCAGCTTGCCCGAAGGCAGAAGGATCGAGCTGCGGACAGACGAGCGGGCAGACAACGCGGGAAGAACAAGGCACGCAATGACAATCAAACAATCAGGCGTGCAGATGGACAGGAGTAGCGGTCAACCATAGCGCGCTATATTGCAAAAGAAGACGCTGCATGCGCGGTGCTGAAGCATGAAAATCAGCTAGTCTGCAGTAAATCCGTTTTGCAAGCGCCGGCCCGTAGTTTTTGTCGCCTCATGAAGCGCGCCAAACTGTTCAGTATGTGTCCAAGATTTTGACGGTTTCAGAGCGGGCTACCAGTTGGTGTCACTTTCTCCCCTCCGAATTGGGAATTTAAAATATATTGCGTGACGAATAGCAGACTAAAAGAAGAAAATTTCGGCATGACTTAACTGACAAAGGCATAGAAGCGAAAAGCGGATTAAATGCAGAAGCCGGTAAGCCACCTACCTACCTTTCCCCGTTTGGTTTCTAAGACACCAGTGATCTCATCCTTTAGCCCCCGAGGCTATACGATCTGCTTATTAGGGAATGGACAAGCGACTTTTCATTCCTTGAAAAATTGTCGCCACAGGTGCGGCAAAAAGGCTAGTAAAAAAAGAGAGATAGAACGATTAGCCATTACTCGCGGTACAGGTACAAATACAGGTTTAAAAAAGACTCTCTCTCTCCATGCAGTTTATTGTCAAATACTAATTAATGGTTAAACAAATAAGCAAGCGGAGAAAGTGCGGGGACATAGCTGACTGGTGCGCGATAGAAAATCAATGCGTTTTTTTTTAATTTGAGACTTTAATGTTCCGGAGCAGCAGAATACAATACAGAAAATACGTTTTTATATCTGAATCAATCGAAAGATTTTTTACGAATAGGGCCAATAGAAATATATGAAAATAATATTCGAAGACAGCTTTCAAATTAATCTTTTACTTTACCCCAGAAATGTGCAATCTAGAACCATTAACGCTCTTAGACACTTAATGGGATTTTATGGACAATTTTCATAGATTTAAAGCTAATTAATTAAATAAATTTGTCATGGGTAACTGAAGGGTGACGCAATACCATTCTTTCCTATTTTTGTCTAACAAAACTCAAGTACATGCTGGAGAATACGAGGGCCTATTTAATTTCCACTCCTAGCTTCCCTCTGATAGCAAAGTACGTTTGTGCGTACATCTTTTTTCTGACCCTGTGGGGAGGTGTTAGCTCTCATGACTGTTCACTGTACATCAACATTGCACATTCACTACAAACCCCTTCCCCCCAATATTAACGACCCATTCACCTTCAACCCAGTGTACAGTCCTCAGGTAAGATTCATACACTCCATTGCCTTCCGACACCCGCTTAACCCAAACAAGCCTTTAAGGCGTAAATTTGACTAAATAAAAACATTAAAAAGACTCTAAAGTTTAGACATTACAATTGTGCAGTATCGAGTCTCAATCGCACAGCTTCATCAGGTAGTCGTGCTGTCCAATCGCCATCGGCTTGGTCAGCCAGTCCCAAACCTTCTGCCTCGTTGCCTCGTCGCAATAGCCGGACCCGACGTAGTCTGGCAGCGGGTGTCGCCACACGGCCGGGGTTTTCGCACGAAAATCTTCGTAGCTGGCGTAGCCGGACGAGGCCAGGGGCGTCCTGAGAGGCCGAGGTCCGGATCCGAATTCTTCGTCTAGGCGTTGCAATGGACGAAGCTGCGTCGACGTAGTCGGAGCCTGAACGGAGCCGATCGCCTCCTCCTCCATCTCCGCCTGGGAGCGGTACGCATCCGACAGGCCCACCTGTTGAAGGATTCGCATCGCCTGGGCGCGCGCCTCGGCCTCGGTTCTGGAGTGCCACCGACCAGCCTCTGAGGCCAGCGGCGTAGCCAAACTGCGGCGCCGCGGATCAACGCCCGGCCTGGCGCCCGCCGACGTGGCGAACAGGGCCGCCGGGGAGCGCAGTGAAGGCGATGGAGGCGCCGGCTGCTGTCGATGTTGGTCCGGCTGATGCTGAGGTCGATGGAGCCGGGATGATTGGGATCTGCGGAGGGGAAGGTTTGGTCCGAGCTGGTGGGGAAATGAATAAGAGCCACTATTCCTCCCTTCCGCTATCTGGATAGTTTAGAAACTTTAAACTTAATCCGGCATGTGTATTTCAAACAGGAGAATCTATGAAGGGACTAAACCCGGGGATCTATAAAGGGACTAAACCCGAGGATCTATGAAGGGACTAAACCTGATGATCTATGAAGGGACTAAACCCGGGGATCTATAAAGGGACTAAACCCGAGGATCTATGAAGGGACTAAACCTGATGATCTATGAAGGGACTAAACCCGGGGATCTATAAAGGGACTAAACCCGAGGATCTATGAAGGGACTAAACCTGAGGATCTATGAAGGGAATAAACCTGAGGATCTATGAAGGGAATAAACCTGAGGATCTATGAAGGGACTAAACCTGAGGATCTATGAAGGGACTAAACCTGAGGATCTATGAAGGGACTAAACCTGAGGATCTATGAAGGGACTAAACCTGAGGATCTATGAAGGGACTAAACCTGATGATCTATGAAGGGACTAAACCTGAGGATCTATGAAGGGACTAAACCCGAAGATCTATGAAAGTCAAAGACGTGAGAGTCCAGGAGACTCCTCATGAGGATCAGGGACGGACAATTTAACAAAGACTCAAACCTGGCGAGCGCCCACCGCTGACTCATGCGGCTGTTATAGTCGTTTTCAACAAAATCTTCAACATCTTCGTCGACGCCGACCGCTTCTGGCGTTCTGGGGGCCACCCGACGCGCCGATTGGAAACTGCGCCGCGTGGCCGAGTCCGTCGGCCATTGCCCGGCCAGGGTTCTCTGCCTGTACTTGTCCACGATGCGCTGCGCCTCGGCGATCACCTCGCGAGTCCCAGCCGAGCTGAATGGTCGGAGATTCAGTCGGCCAAGCTCGACAGTCGCGTCGCCGTCGAGTTGTCGATTGCGCAACGCTGAACGGTCGCTGAAATCGTTGACGCTGATCAGGACGATGCTCGCCGCCAGCTGCTAGCAGGTGTCGATCCGGTGGCAGGTTGAACTCGCTGCTGAGCGCCACCGAGGAGCGGGACAAAGCGGCCCGATAGCCGCGAAGGTCAGGCAGGCCGCGGCCAAGAAGGCCGAAATCCACAGCGGCCATGCGGTTTTTATTTGGCTGGGAAAAATGCCGTCAGAAAGTTAGTTGAAGCTCGAATCGCAGCCGGCTGTTTGACGTATTTTAAACTGCGGTGCGAGGGGTGGTTACGTTTGAATTTTTATCTCTTTCATTTGCTCTACTTCTTCTTCTGCAGGTTCAGCTTGAATGCGGCGGAGACTATGAGAGAGAGACAGTCGGATTGAGTTCGGTGCGGCGGTTGGGTAGGTGGAGGCCAAAGATTTTGGTAGTTTGCAGGTAGTTGCAGTGCTCTCTGCCTCTCTCCTGTACCTCTCTTCCTTTCTTTATTCTCGCCTACCAATTGCTGGCTCTTGGAGAATGCTGCAAAGAAAGAATGGGTCATGTGACAGACAATAGGGCCACCTGCTTAGGCTCTCTTATTCAAGATTTGAAACTTATATCATCTGAAATTTGTATGCGCTATCTGCGCTGGGGACGAACTGAAAGTGCACAGGGCGATTCTAGTCTAATGCCTGTTTTGCAGGCGAAAGACATGCAAGATAATAGAAAGAGAGCAGCGCAAGATGATAATGGCCAAGTAGACAATTCCTATTCATCTATTCAATTAGCAAGCAAGCAAGCGCTGCCTCGCCGCTTTTCATTGTTTAAAAAAATACTTGCATTGCTAGGGCGAGCGCGCGTTTGCTTGCCGCAATCAAAGAAGATTTCAGTGCGGCGTTGAGAGCGGGCTCTTGAGCGAATCTCTAATCAACACATTTTTTGCGGCTCACTAATGCGTCCGAATTAATTAATTGCGTAGCTATAATCTTCTAATTTAATTGATTAGTATTTGGAACACTAAGTTAGAGACTGTTGCAGCCAAGGTTTTCTACCAAGACGCACGGGTAACCAAGGACCACTAAGATTCACTTGTCTAGAAGTCCTTGCTCTAATCGTGCATAGAAATAGGCAGTGTAAGAACTTGGTTTCCATTTTTATTGATGATTAGAACTCCGACTGTTCAGATTCTAAAAGATTAAACAAATTTTTGACATTCCATCCACATATTAGGCTACTAATAGTAGAAATGTGCGCAATCGGCCTATTTTTCTGTTGGAGGAACTTAAAATGTCTTTCGTCAATTGAAATCGCGAATTCTTGAATTATGTGATGTGATGTGCAGATTTGAATTGAGATTTCATGCTAAAACGCGAGTCAAGTTAGCTTTTTTCAATATACTACTTGAATAGTGGAGCAGTAGGCAGTAGTAGACACGAACCGCAGATTGCGACAGAAGCTAACAATAAGAAATCTTCACGATTTTATGAGAAAATAAATAAATTTGAAATGAATTTAATTAAATCAGTTTGCTTTTTAATTAAATTTATTACAATAACTGAGACACTAAAGGTAAGGTAAAGAACGCACTGAATGGCCAACTTAATTAAACTTAGAATGCAACAGAACTGATAAAAACCCGACTCTTTAAGAACTATATATATAGTGGTTTCTAATGAAATCTGATATCATCCATACGACATGCTAGTTAAAGCCGGGGGAATGAGAAGTGTGTGTGTGTGTGTGTGTGTGTGCCGCTATTCAATCAGGACGGAGGTGCGATAAACACATTTACCCACCGCATACTGGACAAGTATACTGCATGAGACGCTCAGATAGAGCATAGAATTTGATGGAGGGCACTTCCTGAAGTGCCGACAGAAATGGAGTTGGACGCAGCTAAGTTTAAATGGAAAACTCGCGCCAATAAAAACCAACATTTCATCAAATGCCAGACTTATATTATTGTATATATTCTCAATTTCATTTTAAATCCAAGCTTCGCTTCGCAAGTGGCTGCCTTCAGGGGAAAGGGGGACTGGGGAAAGCCGCGGAGGATGGGGTGGTTAGCGCACGCGCTCAGTGTGGGTTGTTGGACAGGTTGGGGCTGCTGCAACGAGACTAGGAGGTGGAGGTGGAGGAGGAGGGGCTGAGTCGACGGTTGCTAAGCAACAATCGCAACCGAAAGACGAAGGACTGGGAAAGTGGATGATGCTTTTTGTTGCCAGAAAAGAAAGGTGCGCGGAGGAGATATAATTGTGCAGGAAAGGGAGTGACAACACAGAGCGGAGAGAGAGAGGTTAGGAGTGACTGTGCAAGCTATTTAGAAGCCACCATGCCTGCACCCACCGCTCGCTAGCTATTTAGAATTATCGTACGAGTAGAAAAAAAGGAAATTTCAAGCTTCTACAGACCATTGTTTGCAGCCACAGTCAGCCAACTTTGAGGCAGAGACAGAGAGATATCGGGGTAGAGATAGGTAAGTAGTTGGGTAGCATTTTTTTCGGTGGATGCTCAAAAAATAGAACGGACTGAAGTGACGAACATAGAGGAGGAAGGGACAGGCGGACAGACAGACAGAGCGGTCAGAGCGACCAACTCGTATTAAGCTCGTGGAAGTTAGAAAAAAGAATTTAATACAAAAAGATAAACACGAAACTCTCAACACACGGATCCGTCGCCCGAATTCCTGTAGCATCGCATGGCCGAATCCGCTGAGCAGGACACCGGCAGAAGGGGCGGCGGCGGCGGCCCCGGCGAAGACATCGACCCCGAAGAGTTCGGCGACCCAAGCGTCGGATTCACTCTGGACGAGCTGCGCCGGCTCCAGATGACCCGAGGCCGCAAGCCGCTCGACTCGCCACCCGAGCCCGGCACCCGACCGTTGCCTTATCCTAGCAACCGTTGCCGAGCGGATCTGTACCGGCCGGAGGACCTGGCCCACATCGGCGCGCTAGCCAGACAGGTGCTGCCAACACGGGAGGACACCTGGGAGACTTTCACGCGTCGCCTGATTGACACCTGCCAATGCCGAACCGAGCTGGAGAAAGTGCGCGCCGCATTCGAATGGGTCGGCCAGGCGGATCCGGCCAAGGCCGGCCGGGACGTCGAAGGCAGGACGCGCGACTCACCGTTGGACATTCTGGCCCGCTGCCGGCAGGAGAAACTGTTCTCCGCCCTGTTCCAGCGGATCATCGCGTGAGTGTCCCGATGTCTGCGGCTCCCCGTCTGTGTCTGTCACAGCCTGTCTGATTCCCCCGTCTGTGTCTGTCACAGCCTGTCTGATTCCCCCGTCTGTGTCTGTCACAGCCTGTCTGATTCCCCCGTCTGTGTCTGTCATAGCCTGTCTGATTCCCCCGTCTGTGTCTGTCACAGCCTGTCTGATTCCCCCGTCTGTGTCTGTCACAGCCTGTCTGATTCCCCCGTCTGTGTCTGTCACAGCCTGTCTGATTCCCCCGTCTGTGTCTGTCACAGCCTGTCTGATTCCCCCGTCTGTGTCTTTCATAGCCTGTCTGATTCCCCCGTCTGTGTCTGTCACAGCCTGTCTGATTCCCCCGTCTGTGTCTGTCACAGCCTGTCTGATTCCCCCGTCTGTGTCTGTCACAGCCTGTCTGATTCCCCCGTCTGTGTCTGTCACAGCCTGTCTGATTCCCCCGTCTGTGTCTGTCACAGCCTGTCTGATTCCCCCGTCTGTGTCTGTCACAGCCTGTCTGATTCCCCCGTCTGTGTCTGTCACAGCCTGTCTGATTCCCCCGTCTGTGTCTTTCACAGCCTGTCTGATTCCCCCGTCTGTGTCTTTCATAGCCTGTCTGATTCCCCCGTCTGTGTCTGTCATAGCCTGTCTGATTCCCCCGTCTGTGTCTTTCATAGCCTGTCTGATTCCCCCGTCTGTGTCTGTCACAGCCTGTCTGATTCCCCCATCAGTCCAAGCCACTCTGTGTCTCTGCTTGCATTTTTTTGTTGTGGTTTTGCTTCTCGATCAATCTTTCCCTAGCAAATCTTTCAAAAGCTCATCAATTATCCTTCCTGCCTAAACGCTCCTTTCACCCATTATCCCATTCTGTCACGCATTCAGGAATCCCAGCTGTCCGCTAAAACTGCATAGTATTTAAAAGTTCACATTCAGCAGAGCAGCTCTATAAGTATTTATAGCTGATCCATTTCATCGCGATGATGGTTTGATGGGAAAGATTGCTTCAAATTATTGCTCCCAGCTCACTGCTTCTCAAGCTGTCGATATTTACTCTCCATTTTTTTCCATATTTCGCCAACTTTCTCTTTCATTCAATGCGCAACTCACTTGCTCCCCATTGCTCTCCCCATCTCCAGTTTCATAAGCAGCCTCTCTCCCGTTATTTCTCCCCCAGTCTCAGATCCCGGAAGCCGACAAAAAAATTTGGCCCTCCTCAGTTTCCCCATCTCCCAAATCCCCAGTTGCTAGGCCGGAGTCGCGCAAAGCGAGCTGATGGCGGGCCCGCGACACCGCGTTGCCATGGGCGACGCCACGCGCTGCTCCCTCGTTTGCCAGGGGTGAAAAAGCCGGGAGCTGAGGAATCATCAAGCTGGGGATGAGGGGAACCAAGGAAAATTTTCTGGGCAGTCACCTGGCCTCCGGCAGCTTGTCAAAGTTTTTTTCTGGCACTTTTCTTCCTAGCCTGAAGCATCCCGGAAGAGTCCAGTTTGAAGTGGGAAGAGCCACTCGGAGGGAGATTTTCGACGGGCTCACAACTGGCGAAGAAGAAGCTGATCGACCCGTGGCTTCATTAGCCTCAAAAATGCTAATCCCTGAAAACTAAAGTTGAAAAGTCCCATAAGTCTCCTTAAAGTAAGAAAGTCCCGCATTCTAAAAAATCCATGGAAAACCTTCAAATTATGCAGCTACGCGGACGTGGACTACGAGCTGGTCCGCGGCTACAAGAAGGGCACCTCCTACCGCGTCGGCCAGCGCATCGACCCCGAGCGCGACCGCGGACTCTGGTTCGCCGTGCTCCTCGACGGCGAATGGCGCTTCGTCGACGCCCACTGGGGCTGCTGCCACGTCTCCGGGGAGAACAGCGGCGAATGGAACCGCATACAGGAGGATGGCGGAGTGCAGACGTCGACAAAGACCCAGGGCACCGTGGTGTACACGTGCAACGAGACCTACTTCCTCACTGACCCGTGGAAGATGATTTTCAAGCACTTCCCGGAGAGGCCGGAGTGGCAGCTGCTGCCTGAGCCGCTCACCAAGGAGCAGTTCGAGCAGCTGCCCTACCTGTTCCCCGACCTTGTCGAGGCGTTCGGCCTTCGCCTGCTGAGCCACAAGAAGTCCGTGGCGCTGGTGCCGCACTCGGGTCGCCTTCTAATCGAACTTGAGGAGGCCGGCGAGATGCACGAGTACTCGGCTCTGCTGTACGTTCACTCTAGCGACACGATTAGCTTCCGGCAGAAGCAAGTCAAGCTGTCAAGATTTTTGGCCGTGAAACGGGCCGGCAGTCGGGTTGAGATCGAAGTTTATCCGCCCAAGCCGGGCAAGTACCTGCTCGTGCTGCAGGTGAGCGCATCGCGTCACGGGCTGTGCCAAGATTTCAAAAGCAATTTGCTACGCATAAAAATCGCTTTCCTGAATGCTTTACCACGCTTAATCAAGAGTAAAAATAACTTTTAAGCGAAAACTTTGATTTCTATAGATAAATTTGGCCTCCAAGAGATTCCTACGTCGTTAATTAAACTTGTCTTCCATAAGATTCTTTGACCCCTCGAATTGTCTTCAATGAGATTCCTTGGTTGTTAGACTTTTTCTTCAATGAGATTTCTTCGGCCCTAAACTTGTCTTCCATGAGATTCCTTGGTCCCTTAGAAGGAGTTGTAGCCTAGTGGCTAGCGCGCCTGCCCTATGACCGGAAGGTCGTGGGTTCGAGTCCCGGCGCTAGGAGACAATTTGTGCCCTTGAGCAAGGCACTTAATCCCGCACTGCTTCAGTCCACCCAGCTGAGATCGGGTACCAGTTTGAGCTGGGTAAATTTAGGGTGGGTGTTGCGGCCCCTCCAGCCCGTCAGGACTGAGCAGCTGTACACAGCCCTCGGATGCGCCGCGCAACTAGCTGCGGCTGTGCCGTGGGCTGTACATCTGGCCGAAAGGTCAGGTGTCTATATATATATTTATTCATTACTTTTGATCCCTTAAACTGTCTTCCATGCGATTCCTTCAGCCCTAAACCTTTCCCATCAAAAGCATCTCCGTCATCTCGCAGGGCCACAGCGACGGCAGCGAGGCGTCCGGCGGCTCGGCGGCGGCCGGCCAGATGATGGACCTGCTGCACTACGTGCTGCACTGCCGCCGCGCCAGCGAATTCGTCGAGCCGATGCCGGAGAGCCAGGCGGACGAATGGGGACTCGGCGCCCGAGCCGAGAAGATCGGCGTCGAGGCGGTCAGCCATCCGGACGCGGAGATTCGCCTGACAGACGGCGAGCAGACCGTTCGGCTGCGATCGAAGGAGGCCCAGCTCGAATACCGATGCGAGCTGCGCAACCAGTCCGACTCGGAGCCGTTGACCAGCTACGAGCCGCTCGTCTGGCGTCAGGACGGCTTCGATCTCGTCCACGTCGTGGCTCCGGGCGCCGGCAGATTCGGCCTGGCCATCCGAGCGCGCCGACAGTCCGACAAGGACGGCCAGTTCGAGCCAGTGTGCGACTACCTGCTGGAATCGGAGGTTGGCGCCGACGGCTCCGAGGACCCGCTGCCGCCGATGCTCCTGATTGGCAGCCTGGCCTGTCCGGACGAAGCCGCCGTCAAGCGTCTGGAGGCGATGGGCGCCGCTGCTAGCGCGGCCTCGTCGCCCTACATCAAGGCGACGGAGCCGGAGCTGCGCCTGCCGTGGCAGCACGAGGCTGCCTACAGCCTGAGCGCCGAGTTTTACAGATTCGACGGGCGCGACTCTCTGCGCCGCCTGCCGGACAGTCAGCTGTTCAGCCAGGGTGTCGAAGCCGGCAGCGGCACGGAGTTCCGGCTGCGATTCGCCGAAAACGGCTGCCACCTGCTGCGCCTGTTCGCCGAGTACGACGACTCGGAAGACGGACGGGCGCTGGTGTTCACCTACCTGATCCGCAGCTGCGCCAGCCTTCAACAGCCGCCGGTCGCCTTCCCGACGCCCGGACCGGCTTGGCGAACGCCGTTCTGCCGGCTGGAGAGCGGCGGCCTCGACGGAGAGCTGCAGCCGGGCAGCAGCGCGAAAATTCTGCTGCGCATCGGCCAGGTCGGCGAGAACAACGACGGCGAAGATGACGACGACCGCGACACGACAGAGGTGTTCGCCGGCGAGACGGCGTTGCAGCTGGACGGCGACACCTGGACGGGCGAGTTGCCGACCGACGCGGCTGGCAGCCGATTTGATATTCGCCGCGGCGGCCGGGTGTTTCTGTCCTACCGGGTGCTGACGGAGGCGGAGGTGCGACGTCGGGACGAGGCCGGCGGCAAAGAGGCGGAGGCGCGAAACCGGCGCCGCGAAGAGAAGCGGCAGCAGCGCGAGGCTGCGCGCCGAGAGCGTCAGCGCCAGGAGGACGGCCGGCGCCAGGAGGCGGCAGAGGAGGCCGACGCCAGCGCCAACAAGCAGCAGCAGCAGCAGCGTCGGCCGGGTTCAGCGGCCTCTTCAAAGGCCAGCGCCGGCTCCAGGCGCGACGGCTCAGCGCAGGACAAATCCTCGTCCCAAGCAACTTCTCCAGCTAAAAAGGACAACGACGAGTCGAATTCGAGAGCTCGATCTAGATCCCAATCCAGGTCCCGATCCCGCAGTCGGTCCGGCTCGCCGTCCGGCTCATCGGACGGAGAGCGCAAGGGGACGGCGGCTGTGTCCGGGGAGACGCGGAAGGCGCGGAGACGAGCAAAACGGGAGAGACGTGAGTTGAGCTCAAGAAATTTTTTCTCCTCGACAGCTGTCTTTTTTTTAACTCGAAGCCGTCTCCACCCCACCCCGAAAGGCGAGTTGAAGAAGTACTGCCACGGCCAGCTAGTTGAAGCCCTGCGCCGGAAAAAGATGAAACCGTTGAGGCGAGCGATGGAAGAGTGGGAGGAGAACAACTTTTCCCGGGACCATGATTTGTTTATCTTTTCTAAGAGCTACTATCGAATGCTGGAGCTGCGAGAGAGTGAGTTGCCATCCAGTGTTGGGATAATTAAGGCGGATAATTAAGGCGGATACTGACATCCCAACTTTCACACGTTCAATATTTCGAATTTTTCTGCTCTAGTTATAAACAAAGTCTATCTCAATTTAATATCGATTTTGTACCACTCCGCTGATGGTACATTCATAAATTGTTCACGAGTACCAAAGCACAGGTCAACGACTCTTCATGTTTCTAAAAATAGCATCACTTCGCCCTGGTCTGGTGTTGGTAAAAATCCTTTGAGGGGGCGCTTCATCGTTTTATGGTAAATTTTCACCGGAAGTTAACAGGGAAAAATGCAAACCAAGTCATGCTATGAGGGAGTACATATTTTAACAAACAGATTACAACTACTTTGGTTTCGTTGGAATTCAACAAACAGAGATACAAAAATAAAAATTCTGGTCGTTTGATCTTTGTTTTTGTTGCTCTAGACGAGCTAAATTTAGAGCAATTTTTGCTGAAATCACTTTATACATTCAATTATTTTAAAACAGAGCTAAAGGACAGCATTCGAGAGGCGAAGGCCAAGCGGGATAAAGAGTGCATTAAAGCAGTTCTAAAAGAGATTGACAATGAGTTCTTCATGGACGAAATATTGGCCGAGTTGAACCCGGATGTGCGCCGGGCTCTCGACGTTTATAAAAGATTTGACCGCATCGACAAGATCAGCATTAAGCCGTTAAATTTGGATGAAAAATCGAAACTAGAGTTGGCCTCCTACGCTAATCCAGATCAGTGCGTGCACATCACCTGCATGTCTGTTCTGCTGGTCATGGGCTATTATGAGAAGCGGACTAGGGTAAGACTGTAGTAACGCTTACAAATTACGCAATTTACGATGCTTAGGTTTAGGGCTAGTGAGACGGCGGGAGGTGGGCTTAGTGGCGGGGGTAGAAAGTTAGTGGCTAAATGTACATTTAGTGTACATATCTTTAAATTTTACATTTAGTGTACATATCTTTAAAGTTTTAACAGTCAGATTATTGTGCTTATGCTTTTTCCGATTTGTAAGGAACCGTTTTGAATATCAACAACTGAACAATAAATTTCTAGAAGTGGCGCCGCTGCCAACCGTTGATCCGGGCCCTAAAAGTGTCCGACTTTAACAATCTGAAACCGGCTGAAGTTCATCCTTCCATAGCCGCCAGAGCTAGAGAGCTGGTGTCTAATTTGGACATTAAGGAGGTGGCATTGAAAAGTGCCGCGGCGGCCGCCTTTTACGATTGGGTAAGGTTGCTGTGAAGTACGAGCGTATAAATTGAGGAGCCGTATAAACATCGAGCTTTAAAATTAATGATGTAACCAGGCCTTGGGCCAATTTGAAGAAAGCTACGAAAAATTTCATTTTTCTAGACACTCAATGCGGTAAATGCGGTTAGCGACTTGAACGATGATGATGACGTAAAGCCGGCCAGCATCAAGAAGCAGAAGAAGCTGCTCCGAGTGTCCGCTGAAGAGGACGCCGATCTGGACTGGGAAGACAAGGGCAAGCGAGTTCAGACCGCTTCCGGTGGAGGCAGGGGTCGCGGCCGTCAGCCTCGAAAGTGATTTCACGAAAGCAATTGCGCAAACTGGCTTTAAGTGTGAAAAAAATAATTTAAATGACAGCCAATGATGTCTAGTGTTTGTTTGTTTCGGCCATTGTATGGATAGGGTAGGCAGAATGTACGCTCGTAGAATAACTTTCAGCAACTGTACATCTCAGTCTGGGGTTGGCAGAATGTACATTTATCTTTAGAAACTGTACATATCAGATGGGGTAGGCAAGAGTGTAAAATTAGCTTCAGCAATGTACATCAGACATGGGGTAAGGGAGAATGTACATTTAGCTAATTGAACTAGCCAGGACTAAACAAGAAGTTCGCAATCCAGGCTGTTGCTTTCTTAGTTCTTCCTGTTGTAGAGCCAAACAATTGATATTGAGCACAATTTGATAAAATTTACGCTTGTAGCCAATAACACAGCAGCACAGATAATAATTTTTGCAAATTTATTTTCTGCACAAGAAGCACTGTTTCTTTCTAATTTCAAGCTTATTAAACAAAAATATTATATGTTTCTGATTTCAACACAAATTTTTAATCCATATGCGCTCTTTGAATATTTTAAATCTCTTCTGAAACTGTTAAGAACAAGTTTTTTAAATATATAGTATTTAAAATGTCTTCTTTAACTTAAAAATTAATTATTTTTCAGGGTTTATTTTCAGGGCTTGATACACAATCTACATGTACGCTTGTGACAAGGTCTGCAGACAATTATAAAGTTAAAAACTTTATAATCAAGTTAGACTATCCAAAAATATAAAGATATAGTGAGTCACATCAAAGCCAATATAAATGTTGATGCATTTATTAGCTGAAAAAATCAAATATTGACAAACATTAGTTCAGCGTCTGCACAGAAACAAAAAATAAACAAACAAATTTGTGTTAACAAAATAAAAATACTAAGGACGCAGGAATAAAACAACAACATTGAAGTCAAGCAGCCTATTGGGTTCTAACTGAAGCAGCAAAAATATAGACATATTGACAGTTTTCATAAATTGATCAAGTTCAAGATTCTTAGCCATTCAGGCATCTCTGATTAAAAGTACATTTATACCATCCAAAGTGAAAGCACGTACAACAGTTAACTTAGGCAAGCATATCATTTCTAAGGCTTATATCTTGATCAAGAATAAAAAAAGGACAGAGATAAATAAGTGACCTACAATAGCTAAATTAACGACACAGTAAATTTAAGCTAGGCCAAAAAACTTTACAGTGACAATTGCAAAAACACCAAGGGTTCAAGTGTACAAAAAAAGCGGTAGACGAGAATTTTAGATTGATAGAAGATGGAAGCGGACAGACAGACAAAGCAGAAACAGTTGAGATCGCACAAAGGCAGGAAAATGCAAGACAATGACGGGCAGTGGGCAGAATAGTTAACTAACTAAACAACAGCAAAACTCCTACTTAGTGTTAAAAGATAACATAGTTTAACAGTCGCTTAATTAGACAATAATGAATCACAGTATCTGTTCGTGAGGCAGCTTAACCCTGGGCGGATAGAACGTGTGCGTTAGCTTATAGTTGAGCAGATTAGTGATTGAAGACATGTAGACGTCGGCGTAGCGAGCCAGCCGCCTGCAGAAGAATGACACGTGATTGTGCGTGCGGAATATCGAGCCAAAATAGATGTTAGTCATGCCCGAGATGTCTTCTAGTAGGTGGCGCCGCTCCTCTAGCCACAGGTCTAGAAGGCCGCGACAGTCTGGATGGCTGTCGTAAACCTGCGTTCATTTATTAAGTTGAATTTCCTGTTTTTTTCTTTGCAGCCAATTTGGATAATTAGATTAAAAAAGAAGCCATAGAAAACTTAAATAGGTTAAATACTACTCCAAGATAAACAAAAAATAGACGCAAAACTATTTACAGTGATACCTGAGGATGTAAATAAGTTTGGGTCCTAGGACAGGTAAATTAATTAACGTTTTTAGGCATCTGATATTATTATCATGGAACAGGTATCTCTCCTTAAGTCTTGAACAGGTATCCCTCTTTAATCTCGAACAGGTATCTCTCCTTAATCTCGAACAGGTATCTCTCCTTAATCTTGAACAGGTATCTCTCTTTAATCTATAACAGGTATCTCTCTTTAATCTATAACAGGTATCTCTCTTTAATCTATAACAGGTATCTCTCTTTAATCTTGAACAGGTATCTCTCTTTAATCTTGAACAGGTATCTCTCTTTAATCTTGAACAGGTATCTCTCTTTAATCTTGAACAGGTATATCTAGGAGAACAGCAGTAGCCCGTAATTATTATATAACAGGCATCCAAATCATAACAGAACAGGTGTCTCTAAATTTAATGTAACAGGTAAATTCAACCTTCAGACGCCTAAGCAATTATCTAGTAAAATAAAAAGCCCAACAGAGTCCACTCTCACCTGCATCTCCGAGATGAGCTTCTCCAGCTGATCCAGCCAATAGACGTTCTCCCTATACCGGTCGGACGACATGGACCGCAGCTCCTGGGCCAGTTCCGGTATCACAGCGCCAGTGCGCCAGCCGTGATGCAGCGACGCGTCAAGCAGGTCGGAGGACACGTGATCACCGCAGAACAAAGTCCGCTCGCCTTTCCACTGGGTCAGGCGATGCAGGTCAGTGACGTTGCCCTCGCAGTAGACTGAGTGCGGCTCAATTGACTCAACGGGGTGCCAAGAGGGCAGGCCGCCCTGCCGGCACAAGTGCCTGAATGGCCTGATAGGGTGATGCGAGTGGCTAGTTAGCAATGTGAAGATTAGGACCAAGAGAAATAAGCCTAGCAGAAATGCCCCCTACTTAAGCTTACACTAAGCTAGTAGGTTAATCACTTCATGCTTAAAATTAGCACTAAAGAAACTCGAGCTCAGCCTAGGAAAATCGCCCCAGTTACTCCAGCTCAGCATAGAAGAATCGCCCCAGTTACTCCAGCTCAGCATGGAAGAATCGCCCCAGTTACTCCAGCTCAGCATAGGAGAATCGCCCCGGTTACTCCAGCTCAGCATAGGAGAATCGCCCCAGTTACTCCAGCTCAGCATAGGAGAATCGCCCCAGTTACTCCAGCTCAGCATAGGAGAATCGCCCCAGTTACTCCAGCTCAGCATAGGAGAATCGCCCCAGTTACTCCAGCTCAGCATAGGAAAATCGCCCCAGTTACTCCAGCTCAGCATAGGAAAATCGCCCCAGTTACTCCAGCTTAGCATAGGAAAATCGCCCCCAGCTACTCCAGCTCAGTATAGGAAAATCGCCCTCAGTTACTCCAGCTCAGTATAGGAAAATCGCACCAGTTACTGCAGCTCAGCATAGGAAAATCGCCCCAGTTACTCTAGCTCAGCATGGAATAATCGCCCCCAAGTTCATTGAAACCATAAAACCAGAAACTCACTTCGAGGTGCTAGTGAAAAACAGCGGCTTCCTGGCCTGCACCACGACCAGGTCGAAATACTGGCGCCAATCTTTGCCTAGCAAATAGGTTAGACCGCCATCTCTGCAATTTTGCAATTTAGATGATTTTGTTTATTTAAACGGTTAAATGTGCATCACTCTACTTGTGAATACGCACTTAGTAGAGTAGCAAGCATTATTACGTAAAAAAACAAAAAATTAATAAAAAGTAATTAGTCATGCTCACATGAAGCTATAATTGCTGTTAGACACCAGAAAGACTTTCTTGCCATTCCGCTGCAATCTGGCTAGCAGCGGTTCAAGCCGATTGTCTTTGCGCAGATAGCGCTCCGGATCGCGTACAATCTCATTGTGCAGTTTGCCGCTCTGATGAAGCTGTTCCATGCTGGCGCGTACGTCTGAGTGCAGCTGCAGCGGGTCGAACTGAATGTTGCGCAGCTCCAAGTACTATGGAGAAAGCAAAGACAAGAACAAAGATCAAACAAAGACTACAGATCATCCCACTCTAGTCTACACAACTATATCTGCGTCTCACCTCGATCAGGTAGGCAAGCAGATTCATTTCAGGCGCGGCAAAGGAGTCGTACAGCTGTACCATGTACTCGCTCTGAAATAATAACCAAATTGCCGGCTTTGTTAGCTTTTATATTGTATTATCAGGCCTAAATGAGGGAAATTCTCGGGATTGGAATGGGGGAATTCTCGGGATTGGAACGGAGAAATTCTCGGGCTTAAATGAGCGGAATTCTCGGGATTTGAATTGGGGAATTCTCTGGATTTGAATGAGAGAATTCTCGGGATTTAGAATGGGGGAATTCTCGGTATTGGAATGGGGGAATTCTCGGAGTTGGACTGGTGGAATTCATAGGATTAGATTAGGGGAATTTACAGGATTAGATTAGGGGAATTTACAGGATTAGATTAGGGGAATTCTCATGATTAGATTAGGGGAATTCTCAGGATTAGATTAGGGGAATTCTCAGGATTAGATTAGGGGAATTTACAGGAATAGATTAGGGGAATTCTCATGATTAGATTAGGGGAATTCTCATGATTAGATTAGGGGAATTCTCAGGATTAGATTAGGGGAATTTACAGGATTAGATTAGGGGAATTCTCATGATTAGATTAGAGGAATTGTCAGGATTAGATTAGGGGAATTGTCAGAATTAGATTAGGGGAATTTACAGGATTAGATTAGGGGAATTCTCATGATTAGATTAGAGGAATTGTCAGGATTAGATTAGGGGAATTGTCAGGATTAGATTAGGGGAATTGTCATGATTAGATTAGGGGAATTCTCATGATTAGATTAGGGGAATTGTCATGATTAGATTAGGGGAATTTACAGGATTAGATTAGGGGAATTGTCAGGATTAGATTAGGGGAATTGTCAGGATTAGATTAGGGGAATTCTCATGATTAGATTAGGGGAATTGTCATGATTAGATTAGGGGAATTGTCAGGATTTAATTAGTGGAATTCTCATGATTGGATTAGTGGAATCTCAGGATTGGATTAGTGGAATCTCAGGATTAGATTAGTGGAATTCTCATGATTGGATTAGTGGAATCTCAGGATTGGATTAGTGGAATTCTCAGGATTAGATTAGTGGAATCTCAGGATTAGATTAGTGGAATTCTCAGGATAGGATTAGGAAAAAATTCAGGAGATAGTTAGAATCAGATCAAAAACTGTGGCTACACTAATAAACTACAAACTCACATCGCCAAACTCCTTCAGGTAGCTGTCCGGAATGCGGGTGCCCTTGTAGATGCTAGCAACCTGCTCGGCGCTGAGCGCTTTCAATCCCCGATAAACAGTGCCTGGCTGGATGTTGTGAACGGCGTCGGCTTTTAGAAACAGGCCGCGCTTGATGTCGAAATGCATGCCGCGTGCGGCGAAGCTGGGATTATAGAGAAAGTGCAGCACATTGCGTGGATAATTGTACTGCTGTACAAGGTGGCGCTTGGCCGATTCGAACATAAATGAGGCAACGTTGTCATTGTAGTTAGCTAGTGTGAAATCGTAGTCAAAGCCGTAGACATCGATGTCCTGCAGGGAGACCTCCGTGTTAGTAAAAATCAACGTCGCCCAGTTGCGATAGTCGGAGCGAGGTCGCTTTGATCTGGGAAACCGAATTAAAAATATTGCAGCAAAGCTCAATTCGTACGCATACTAAGTAATCTGCCTGAAAATCGCCATAGAAACAACAGCTTGCCGCCGAGGTTCTATTTTCCTAGAAACACTGACTCTAAATTGGAATTTGCAGCAATATAGCAAATTTTACAGGCATCAACCCCAATTTAAACTATATGTCTGAGAATAGTCCTCTCCCCTATTCGAGCTCAACCTAGAAGAATCGCCCCCTACTCGAGCTCAGCCTAGAAGAATCGCCCCTCTACTCGAGCTCAGCCTAGAAGAATCGCCCCCTACTCGAGCTCAGTCTAGAAGAATCGCCCCCCCCCTACTCGAGCTCAGTCTAGAAGAATCGCCCCCCCCCCTACTCGAGCTCAGCCTAAAAGAATCGCCCCCCCCCTACTCGAGCTCAGTCTAGAAGAATCGCCCCCCCCCTACTCGAGCTCAGCCTAGAAGAATCGCCCCCCTACTCGAGCTCAGCCTAGAAGAATCGCCCCCTACTCGAGCTTAGCCTAGAAGAATCGCCCCCTACTCGAGCTCAGCCTAGAAGAATCGCCCCCTACTCGAGCTTAGTCTAGAAGAATCGCCCCCCCCTACTCGAGCTCAGTCTAGAAGAATCGCCCCCCCCTACTCGAGCTCAGCCTAGAAGAATCGCCCCGCCCCCTACTCGAGCTCAGCCTAGAAGAATCGCCCCCCACCCCTACTCGAGCTCAGCCTAGAAGAATCGCCCCCCCACTCGAGCTCAGTCTAGAAAAATCGCCCCCCCCCCCTACTCGAGCTCAGCCTAGAAGAATCGCCCCCCCTACTCGAGCTCAGCCTAGAAGAATCGCCCCCACCCCTACTCGAGCTCAGCCTAGAAGAATCGCCCCCTACTCGAGCTCAGCCTAGAAGAATCGCCTCCCCCTATTCGAGCTCAGCCTAGAAGAATCGCCCCCTACTCGAGCTCAGTCTAGAAGAATCGCCCCCCCCCTACTCGAGCTCAGCCTAGAAGAATCGCCCCGCCCCCTACTCGAGCTCAGCCTAGAAGAATCGCCCCCACCCCTACTCGAGCTCAGCCTAGAAGAATCGCCCCCCCCACTCGAGCTCAGTCTAGAAAAATCGCCCCCCCCCTACTCGAGCTCAGTCTAGAAGAATCGCCCCCCCCCCTACTCGAGCTCAGCCTAGAAGAATCGCCCCCCCTACTCGAGCTCAGCCTAGAAGAATCGCCCCCCCCCTACTCGAGCTTAGCCTAGAAGAATCGCCCCCCCCCCTACTCGAGCTCAGCCTAGAAGAATCGCCCCCCCTACTCGAGCTCAGCCTAGAAGAATCGCCCCCTACTCGAGCTTAGCCTAGAAGAATCGCCCCCTACTCGAGCTCAGCCTAGAAGAATCGCCCCCCTACTCGAGCTCAGCCTGGGAGAATCGCCCCCCCCCTACTCGAGCTCAGCGCAGGAGAATCGCCCCCTTATCAAGTTCAGTCTAGAAGAATCGCCCCCATAAAAATACGAGATTGACCTCAAGGGAGACCCATAGAACTAGACTACTATCTCACCTGAATTGAGCGTACTGCTTAGCCACAGAGTACTTCTCCTGCATAATATCGTACACAGACATGTGCATTTCCATAGCCCTCGAGGGCACAGTGGCGGCGGCTGTTTCATCAGCGGACGATGCCGATGGCGTCGACCTGGCAATACGCAGGCCTGCAGGCGCGCTGGGTTTCACTTTGGTAACAAAATCGCTGGACAATTGCCGCCTACCACTGCAGCTAAGCTGTTTGATTAGCCGGTGAGGCAAAGGAAACACGCTTGAACGATGCATTATTAATAATTTTAATAAATTCTTGCCGGAGCAAAACGATCAAGATCCCGAGTAGGAAGCTGTCACAACTGTAGATAATCGGATGCGGCTTCACTGAACGCTCGCTAATAGCAGTTGGAACTGAAAAATTCACAGGCACGTGTATTTTAAGCAAAAAAAATAATTCACTGCGGCAATAATGCAGCAAAATGTTTTGATGATTCATCGAGAAAAAACATACAAATTTATGGGACAACGCCAAACAGCGAACTTTTTTTAATCAAAAAAAAGGTTATCTTGAAAAACAGTAAACAGCTCAAAGAATAATTGCACCCTCACCCACGCCAGCACGCACACGCAAAGCTGTTGACAAGTCTACTTACTAGCTTATTATGGTAAAAGAAGAATGAAAAAGAACTCTAGCGCAAGTAAACAGCAGCTATCACAAAAGGACGCGCGAGGCTTTGCCCGATAAAAATAGACTCGATAAGCTTAGTAGCCATAGATATGAACCTGAAGGCACAAATACGCGCGTCCAAATAAGCTGACTAGCTAGAAGTAATCAACAAGCCCTTCAAGCTAGGCCACGGAAGTTAATTTTCTCTTGCAAGAACAACATGCAGATAAACTAAACTCGACAGTCCATGCCCTAGATGCAAGCACAGCTTCGGGCAGAATTAAAGCTTTCCCTTAAAGACCGGCCAACAGTGATAATTTAACATGGCTAGCAGCGCTAATCAGGCGGAATTGTCGGAGCATCGGCGCAAGCACCGACAGCGTCAGGCCTATCAAGACTACGACAGGCGACTAGCCGCTGCCAGAGGAGCAAGCAATAGGCGCGATGAAGTTGTAAATAAGATTGCGTCAATAGACATTTGGGCAACCGAGCGGCTTTATAAAAAGTGGCAGCGTCACGCGCTAGAAGAGCGTCATCGTCACCGATCTAGACCCAGTCCAGACCAAAATAAGCCTATGTTTAACTATAACGCCACGCAACAGTCAGGATTTAAACAGTATCGGGATCGCGACTCTGGAAAATACATTGTGGCTAGCATGGCCAAACCGATCAATAACAAACGGATACGAACAGCAAAGGTAGCCGACTTAGACAGCATTTGGACCGGCGATGAGTTGCGGCCGCATCAGCACAGGTGTCAAAATCGGCGCCGAGCCCAGAGTCGGCCAGACGAGACGCGACAAAAGCAACAATTTAGGCACTCATCAAAGCCAAGGCACGAGTGTCAGAGCGAACTGTCTAGGCATAGCCGAAGGCACCTCAGCCTAACGAATTCATTAGAGCAGCCACAGGCGCATTGCCAGTGCGCCAAATTACAAAAGCAAAAAGCCGAATGCCAGTCGGAGAGGACCAGCGAAATTGACTGGCCCGATAGTTGGCCTTCAATCTGGGGCTCCAGTGTGCCGCAGTGCATGCAGCACGTTAGCAGTAACAGCGAGCGTCCAGTAGCACCAGAAAGATCAGCAAATAATCGCAGGCAGGAGCGAAGCAAGGAAAAGAGACTGCGGCATTGTCATCAGTCTGTCGGTCGGTGCGACGCCGTTAAGCATCCAAAAACAGGGAAAGATACAGTGGAAGCGCTACTGACGTTAGCACCAAATAAGATAGACGATGCGAATATAGCTGGGTTGCACATGGTTGGACGCAAAGACAATCGAGGCAGCAGTCAAAGTTCGGCAATGCGTCACACCACAAATTTGCAAAATAATAGATCGACAACAGAAAAACCACTTCCAATGTCTCAATCTTTCGCCCTCGACGCTTTTACAATTTTACAAAAAGTGCCGTCTAAATTGGACGAAAAACAACCCATAGCTAATATAGCTAGCTATGATAATGCGTGCAAAGAAGATGCGCTAGGAAGTGAATTCAATGTGGCGCGACTTGTCAAGACTGAATGCTGTCAATTTGAGCAGGCTAGAAGTCTACCAAAACCTGTTGTTTGGTTGATAGCTGACGAGCCGCCTGCACCAGATCAAAGAATTGGCTCAGATAAAGACAGCGCCAACTTGAACAACGAAGGACACGTCAAAGAAGCAGCTGATAATCGTCAATTTTTCAATGTAACCTACGGATCGATTGACGTTGTCTCAAAAAAGCGAACTGTGGTCAGCAGCGCAGTCTCTCATCCACTCCAACAGCAAGTTGTATCTCGCTCATTCGCAAATAACACAATCGCCTGTCACAACAGTGCAGAAAGCAGATTGCTCAAGATGCTATCCACCGCTACGGAAACAACTGAACGAGAGGAAGAGGAAAAAGTTCAAAGTCATATGGGAGGACCAATGGGAGCAGCTCAAATATCTTACATCAAGTCGACCGCTTTCTATAGAATAACAGGCAGCCTCAAACCCGAAATGAGAATGCATTCAAACACAGCCTCAAACAAATCAATAAGCAGCGACGGAGAGAGCCAAGACGGCGACGGCATCATTCACACCGTGCAAGAATTTGGCGAATCAAGAAGCGTCGAGCCGCAGACCGGGATAGTCACTAGACTAGTGCAAGTGGAGGTGCTCAGAGCGGCGGAGCTAATGGCTGCCAAAGGATTCGCCGGCCTAATTGGGGCCCGACCTAGCGAAATGGGCGCCCGAACTAACACGGACACTGTTAATTCAACAGACGATGACGACGACTTTGATTTGGGAGAAGATTTCAACACCGAAGGCGACAGGGACTCGCTCGGCGAACTAGACGACGATGATAAAGTAGAATTCAACGAGCCAAATTACAGCAAAGTAAAATCTAGCCCTGAAACGCCATCCGATTCGTCACCATCAACATCAACGTCATCAAGCGACGATGGGGGCCTTGATAGCAGACTATCGTCGGGCAGGCGACAGCAGCAAGGGAGAAGCAGAGCAAACATCAAAGGCGACTATGAACAGATGAAAGGTTACAGCCGACAGCAGCAGCAAGTGGCAGCGGTAACACAAACAGAAAGAAGAATGCTGCCAATGACGCAGTGTCCAACAACGCGGCACAGAATTGAATGCTTCAAGACTAGCTGCGGGCAAGTGAAGTGCTACATGACAGCTAGGCATCCAGTCAAGTGTCGCGTGGAGGACGGTCGAATAGTCTGCAAGGCGACTGTGAATGCCGAGCCAAGCAGCTTGCCATATCCATGCAATGCAGACTGGCAGTAACATTCATTCAATTCTTCAAAATTCAACAAGACTGAATTAATCAGGATTGCTTAAGCTAGAGTATGCACCAATTGGGCGTGTTGATTATTTTATCAACATTAAAATTTGGCAAAAGAAGCATTCTTTCTTGTTTTATTTTTAATAAATCAGTTTTTTCATTTTATGCTTTTTAATATTCAAAAAAGCATTTAAAGCTGCACATTCTTTCTGCTAAGAAAATTATTTTCAAACTTGCTAGGGATACAACTCACATATAATATTTATATAGTGCTTACCTTTGAATTAGCAGCCATAAACAACATTGTATGCCGAGCTGAGTATTGGCAAATTAACAATCAGAAGTATCTACCAGAACAGAGGTCCAATTAATCTGCAAAGGTTAGAATTAATAGTGATTAAAAAGCACAATGGCAAGGTTAAAAGAAAACAAAGACATCTTAATTCAAACCCTCATAAGCTTTTAAAATAGTCATTCATAAACTATTCTACAAAAGGAGCAAAGGAGCCAAAGGAAACAACTGAGCATAAAGGTTAATAAAAATATCCACATGTTCAATGGTCTTTGGCATTTTTTGTAAGGTACGAGTAGCAACTCAAAGTTGCATTCTGGGCACTGCAAAATAAGACAAGTTAGTAGTAATAAGAGATAGTACTAGCCTAAGGGCCCAGGGTAGAGGTTTAGGCTATAATAGACTTGGTGGTTACTAAGCTAGTTATTAGCAAAAGCAAAAAATATTAGAGCTAAATTGCAAATAAGGTACCCTTGGATAAAAGAAATAACTAGTATAAAATAATTTATATTTATATAGGACTAAATATAATACTGA
This sequence comes from Macrostomum cliftonense, assembly GCA_950096795.1. NCBI lineage: Eukaryota > Metazoa > Platyhelminthes > Macrostomidae > Macrostomum > Macrostomum cliftonense. The sequence goes on along the minus strand of CATNEM010000308.1, from coordinate 48,231 downwards.
AGGCCAAGTAGAAGCAAGCATAGCAATCTACTATGCTAGTAACCTATGATAGAATGGAACAAAATATTTAAGCCACTGTAGAAGTTTTATTGTATTTGGCTTTTATTGAGTTAAAGATTTAATATCTATGCCAATAGAACTTTTTATATTTTAAATAATAGATTTTCTTAAACTTAATATCTAAAACATAAATTTCTTAAATTAGATAATAGATTTCTAATAAAAATGCAACTGGCAAGGAATATAGAATTTTGGCAATAATAAAAAATTAATAATTTCTTCTTTAAAATTCTGCTAAATTAAATATTCCATAACTAGGATCATGCTTAAATATATAATTGCTGAAAATGTCCATTGGTAAATGTTATTAAATTATACTAGCAAAAAATGCCACACTTAGAGACATAGTGGCTATGTCTATAATGCAAAAGTGTCTGCAAGTTCTGACCAGGACCATACTTACAGACATGGTCACCATGTCTATAATATTGGAGCTTATAGACACGGCAGCCATGTCTCTAAATTGTCTGTGTTAATAAGCTCCAAAATCACATTAGACATAGCCACCGTGTCTTTAAGTTGACTACATTATCAAAACAGCCACTGTATCTTTAAGTTGTCCCATTATAGACACGGTTGCCATGTCTTTAAGCTGCCACATTATTAACACAGCTGCTATGCCTATAAGTACTCCAAATAAAAAATTATCATATTAGACAAAAATTGACTAAAATATTTAACCTTTAATTACATGAAGTTATAAACAAACAATGTGATGAGTGTAGCACTATAAGTTGATTTGCTCTAAGGGAATGGAACCTTAACAAAGTAAAACCTGACTTCTTATATTAATTAAAATATTAAATTTCATGAGTTAAATTACTGGCTCAGTAGTTAATTATGCCCACAAGTTATTTATTTGATTGATTGATTTCCTTATATTAAATTGACTAAATTTACAAATGCAGCATTAGATAAATGATATCGCTATGAAGAACCTAAAAGGTTTTGGTAAAAGAAGTTATAGCCCAATAATAATATTTGTAATAAAATAACAACATAATTCATTCACTAGACTTCTAAAGAAAAAGCATTGTACTATACATTTAAAAAATAATCTAAACTACATATTTATAATATTGCTTAGTAGTCGGGAAAACAGAACACTAGTAGCTCTCGAAATATTTCGAAAAATTGACGAATAAATATCGATAGGCTAGGTAATTTTCAACATATTAAGACTTAGGATGTACATGAATCTATTTATAATTCTTCAGTAGTTTACATTATTTACCGTGCCTTTCAGTGGAAAACTTAAACTTTTAAACATTTTTCAAACCCACAGAATAACTAATTTCATCACATGTTTGGCTCTCTAATTTCCTCTGCATGAATTGAAACATGCCATAAAAAGTATTAAAAAGGACGTATGTATCAAAACTGCTATTAAAAATAATAAACAAAACACTCTTGGGGTTTTACGGCTCATAGTGGAAAAACATAATTGTTCTGATTCTACCCACTGAATTAGTTACCTTACTTAGATTACTTAAGATGTCCTAAAAATCTTAAGATATTATAATTCTGTGAGAAGTAGAAACGAATAAAACTACTGCACTAAAATCAGAAAAGATTAAAAGAATAGTGCAGCCTTCTCTGCATTTTCTCGGGATTCGTAACAATTTACATTTTTAAACATTAATAAATAGGCCACAGTTAAAGCAGTTCCAATGTTTTATAAATCAGACCGAAAAATGGGAGTAAAGCTGTATATAAAGCAAAAAAGTATGAAAAAATTTCCTAACTTTAATTCATCGGCTTTACGAGGACTTAATTCAAGTATAAAGCACAAAGTCGATGCAAGGACATGGACCGCTTGAAGTTACGCTAAAGCTCCCTGAGTCGACGTAACTAAACTTTTATTAAACACGTGTATATTTAAATCTATGAGGATGTACATTTCTGTATCATTTCTAGTCAGCCAAAGTGGTAAAAATGTGCCTTTTACTATAATTTTGACTACTTGAAGTATTATTTTAAAATAAATTCCACAAACAGAAAACTTAAAGCTAAGTCCGAACTTAAAAAATTTAATCCCTTTAATTGTTCCGCATTTAAAACTAGGCGACCTAATTATCACCACTGATTTCTGAGCTATCAATTTAAGCAAGATTCAAAAGATTTAATTAATAGGCTAGAAATAACGATGTCGTTATGAGACAAGCCGGCTTTTCGCCTTTATTGTTTTTTGTCACAATTTGGACAGTAGTATATGAAAGTGGAAATTCGAATTATAAAAATATCAGATTTTTCTGCTACGTTGCCATTTGTCCGTCTCTTAAGTAGCTGTGTGAAAAGTAAGTAGTATAGGTAGACTGTTTTATTTTACGATTTTTTATGTTTACTATCTTTACTTTGTAGTTAAGTGTTGTTAAGTAAGCAATTTTTTACTTGCAATTTTTGTTTGTATTCAATGTCTGTAGGTAATTATATTAATGCTTTATTACTAAACTCTCACTACTTTACTGTAGGGTTTCAACTTTAAGGCATGTAGGCCTAGCGTTTAATTTCACAGCTCTTAAACTTCCCCTAGTTAGGCCCTAGGCCTACCTATAATCTATAATCTAAAAGTAGGCATGGGCCCTAGCTAGGTTCTTACCTAATATGTTAATATTAAAATTAGCTGCTCTATTGTATATAGCCACCCCTAAATTTTTTGGTCTGCCTTTGCATTACTTTAAACCTAGCTGTAAATATTTTTTTTCTAGAAATTTTTTACATTTTCATTGGGCCTATCAGCATTTAATTTATGGTATATTTTTCAGTTTTATTTATAATTTATTCATATTAAATTTATATTTTGAACTTGGCTAATTAAACTACCAATCATTGAGGCATATATAGTATAAATTAAACTAATTAATAATATTTTTTTCTTATAAGTAGATTTAAAAAAGTAATGCCTCTATTAATAGAAATTAATTCTTATAGAAGTAATAGTACTTATTTGTATAGATCAATTTAAATAGTGTTGGTGTGTCTTTAACTTTCTGATTAGTAGGAAAAGGGAATTAACAAAAATTTTTAGACAACTTGTTATCCCAAACAGAACAGTTGACCATCTAATTACTAAGACCTAAGTATTTTACTTCTTTTTAGCCATTTTTCTATTCTATCAAAAAAACATTATTTAATTGGCTATTATATACCTTTTTATTGTAACTACCTCATGTAATTTTTACTTTGGTTTTTTAGTAGTCAAGCAAATTTGCCAAAGGCAAAGCTATGTACTTTTTTTATTATCAATAGTGGTAATGACTAAAATGCTAAATGTTGCAAAGTGATGCAGATTGGAATTTTTTTAATTCTTTAATTTTAAAGGACTTACATTTTATCTTAAAATCATAAATAATAATGAGCTTTACTTAATTTATTAATTTGATCCAAAAATAATTGACTAAGTAGGCATATGAGCATATTACAAATTTTTCTGGTATTAAATAGGTTTGAGTTTCCTAGATTACTATGCTTTGGTATCTAATTATTTCAAAGCACTTAATATATAGAAAGTTGAAGTTATTATAAAACTTAAATTAAGGGGGTGCCATCTGCAAAGCTTCTCTAGTGGCAGTCACTTGGCTTCAATATTGAATCATTTTAATGAGTATAACACATGCACATTGATCAAAAACCTTAAGCAAAATCTATGGATTGGTTTTATATTAAATTTTTTAAATCCAAAGTTGAAACTTTAAAAAAATATGGTTGTTTTATTATCTCATTATTTCTTAGTTGTTAGTATTGGTGATTCCCTACCTTTTTCTACTAATTGGACACCAAACCAGGGAAAGATTGTCTTGATTGGATACCAAAGGATTACCAATATTGTTTTTTATTGGCATGGATCTATGAAAATATTATATCTCTTATTCATATGGATAGATATAGGTGATATATATTAGTTGTAGGAGATTAAAAAAGTTAATAAAAAGCATTATAAACTTTCAGGAAAGACTCAAGAAATTGCACTATAAAAGAGCATCAAGTATAAGTACGAGTTCTACTAAGCTACCTTGAGATAAAAGTCAGCTAAGTTGGATGAGGTTGCCTGAAGATGCTTAAGAAAGAAGAAACCAGTTGCAACAGTCCTAGCAGAGATTCAATTCCACTTTTAGATAGTTTACATTGCTATAGTATATTAATGTGATATTTAATATGAATGTCCTTTAAAGGCTAGAAAAATAGGTTTTCCCATTTAGCTATGTTACAATATATTAGTTTCTTTTTTATCATTTTATCATTTTATCATTTTATGGGCTTAAAGAAACAACGCCCTTCTTCAACACTTTCAGTTGATATCTCCAGTTACTGACTGCAGCGTTCTAATTTAACTGTCTAAAAATAATACAGTTAGCAACTGCATTTTAGTCAAGCAATGGCAGACAGCAAGCCACAGCCAGTTTCGGGCACCCGCACCAGATCTGGCCGTCTGTCGCGCAAAGTCAAGGAGGACGTGCCCTTGGATACGCCGAAAGGTCTCGACAGCGAAGAAGACGACGACGAAGAAGTCGTAGTTCGCGTCGGCCGGTCCAGCTCCGCCGCTGCTGCCGCCCTGTCCGCCGAGGAGGATTCCGACTATGAGCCCGACGCGCCCCCTAGGCCTCAGGGCCGCAGCGCTGCCAAGCGGACACCGGGCAGGCGCGGCGGCGGCAAAGTTGGCCGGCCGCCAGCTGCTCGACGCAGCGCCGCCAACGGCTCCAGCGCCCGGGCCGACCTATTTGAAGACGACGAAGATGAAGACGTTGTGGCCGGCGGGGCCAAGCGAGACATCTACGATTTCGACGCCCAGAGTATCATCTCCGAGGACCAGAGACGAACGCCGGCCTCCGGGCAGAAGCGACGCGGCCGACCGCCAGGCAGCGGAGCCGCGTCGTCCGCTCGTCGAGCCGGCGCTGCTGCCGACGCTTCGACACCGTCCGCGCCAACATCGACAGCCGCTAAAACTAGCTGGGGCTCCAACATCTACAGCAGCATTGCCACCACGCTGAAAAGTCGCGCCGATCTAGACGTGTACACGAGCTTCTTGAAAAGCTCCGTACGCAATGACGAATTAGACGCGCTCTACACCGAAGTTTGTAAGCCCAGCACCAATCACGCCTCGATGTTTTATGGCCCGAGCGCCGCCCTGCAGAGCATGATGTCCCGAATTAATAATCACGATAAAATCATTGAGATTTTGCGCAGCTTAATGGCTCGCGATCTGGACGGCTTGGTTAATCGCACTGTCTACCTGGTGCCGATTGTACAACAGCCGCTGCTAAGCACCGAATATTTTCCCCAGGTTGGCCGACACTCCGGCGACCAACAATTGCGAATTGACTGCGGTTACAGCCTGGAGTCCGACGTGAACCTGCTATCAGCCAAGTTCGATCTCGGCTATAAATCTGGCGGCGGCATCTCCACCGTGGTTGTTAGCGACGCCTTTTTCCAGCGTCTATTTAGCGCTATTCAGAGCGGCGAGCCAGACGAATGCCGTCTGTTAGTGGCGCTCACTGAGGACAATCAGCTAGTGGCTATCGCTCTAGTCCGACCCGACGAGGCCGCTGCCGTGCCCTATAAGTTAAAGAAGCCAATCTTTGAGGCGTCCGTTGACGTTGACGAACAGCCCGTGCCGCCGACTATGCCGACCTCGCAGCCGCCGCTACCGTCGGCTAGTCGAACCGAGGCCGACGAATCGGCTAAACGAACTGCCGAATGGCTTCAACAAGCCGACGCCGTCGAGGCTGCGTTATCTGGCGCCGACATCGCTGGGGGTTCTGCCGCGGTGCCGCTGCGCCTACTCGACGCTGTGGTGCTGAAGCCCAATGGTAAACGCGACGTCCTGCTGTTGTTCACCGGACGCAAACCTGATGGCCAAATATTCTGCATCATCGACGAGCACCGGTTCATGTACCAGCGATTCGGCTTCAACAAGGAGGTTCCAATCAGCCTGGAGGGCATGGTGACGGCCTATCCCGAGGACCTGCTATCGGAGAAAAGTCTGTTAGTTGTGCCGGACACCATTTTCAAATCGTTTAAAAAGCTGCTAGCTAAGAGCGTGGCTTCGGCGCCGGCCTCAGTTCAGTCGAAATTTGTTCTATTGGACACGTTTAAAAAGACGCCTCTGGGCGTTGTCATGACTGCCAACGCTAATCTACGCGTGCCCGAGATTGACGCCTCGGCGCCTCTGAGCCTAGTCTGCCTTAACGGTCTGTTGTACGCTCTGCGCATTGAAAATCGAGTTGTGTCCAAGGCTGTTGCCATACTGCCTTTGCGTCATTTCCTACGCAGCTGGTCGCCTAATATTGGTCAGCCTACTATGGGCAGCTACTGGGAGGCCGAGGGTAAACAGGTTAGTTTTTTTTATCAAATTCTCTATGTTTTGGCTTAAATACTCCTTCAAACACTCCCTGCTTTTCAGTCGTCTTTTTCCCTCTTCGTTCCCAAGTTCCCTCACTGCGCCCATTTTTTAATCCCCTAAAGCTGTGCCTAAGTATTCGCTACCCCAAATAATCAACTGGTTGAGTATTTATACCCAAACCGAATATTTACCCTGTATAATTGTCTCTCACCTATCAGGTAACCTTCGAGCTAGAGGGCGACCCGGCCATAGCCGGCCAGTCCAGTCCCGCTGTGCTGTACGATCGATACGCTTCGCACGAATGGCAGCGCGCTCTGGATCGCTTTATTGATGATTTTCTTCAACGCACTTTGGCCTCGCCAGTTGAAGTCAGCCTCTATGATCAGGTGTTCCGCATGGCCCAGGCTAGCACTCCGGAGGTTGTTGAAGTGCCGTCTTCGTCATCAACAGCTGGACAGTCGGCGGCTGGCGCCGGAGCCGCTGCTACTGGCGCTTCTTCAACTGCAGCCGGCCCAGATGGGCAACCCGTTGCGGCCGCCGCCCAGATGGAACAATGGGGCGTGTGCAGCATCTGCGCTAAAGAATTGAAAGCCTTGAGCTCTCTATTCGATCACGAGATGCGCCACCTCGGCTGCAACAAATTCTCCTGCAGCGAGCATCCGGACTTTGTGTTCCACGATCGCAAATCCTACAGGGCCCACATGGAAGAGTCCCACGCCGGCCAGAAGCTTGCCGACGAAGATTCCGACTTTGAAGAGGACGACATTGAACGATTGCGTCAGGCTATTGATCCCAGGCAGTGCGCCAGCTGCAAGGATTATTTTCCCACTACGCAGACGTTCGACTTGCACACTGGCTCTTGCGACGGCGCCTCATTTCAGACTAGGACGCCGTTGAATCGCGGCCTAGCCGGTCAGCGCAACAATCCTTACGTTGTCGTGTGCGGCATGTGCGGCTATTCATTGTCGTCCCGTGATCGGCTGAAGCGCCATTTCATTAGCATGCACATGCAGTGCGCTATCTGTCAGGCTACGGCCGACACTATGGAAGCCATGTCGCAGCATTATAAGTCGCATAATGAGGCCGGCGTCACGGCGCCTGGACCGCGTAAAATTTTTAATTGCGATTTGTGCGGCGAGTTTCAGGTGAGTTAATTTCTTTTTTTTGTTGATATCGTTTCGGTTTTCATACTTTGTAAATAGAGTTCTATTTCTTCTACTGGCACTCGGAGTCATTGATTAGAAAATTCCTGCCATTTTGATCCCATCAAAATGTAATCCCCCTCTCTTCTACCACTCAGTTTAAAGTTTTCGTTCCCCTCCCAGCAACCACTCAGTTTAAAGATCCCCTCCTAGCAACCACTCAGTTTAGAGTTCCCCTCCTAGCAATCACTCAGTTTAGAGTTCCCCTCCTAGCAACCACAGTTTAAAGATCCCCTCCTAGCAACCACTCAGTTTAAAGATCCCCTCCTAGCAACCACTCAGTTTAGAATCCCCCTCCTAGCAACCACTCAGTTTAGAATCCCCCTCCTAGCAACCACTCAGTTTAGAGTTTCCCCTCCTAGCAACCACTCAGTTTAAAGATCCTCTCCTAGCAACCACTCAGTTTAAAGATCCCCTCCTAGCAACCACTCAGTTTAGAATCCCCCTCCTAGCAACCACTCAGTTTAGTGTTCCCCTCCTAGCAACAACTCAGTTTAAAGATCCTCTCCTAGCAACCACTCAGTTTAGAGTTCCTCTCCTAGCAACCACTCAGTTTAAAGATCCCCTCCTAGCAACCACTCAGTTTAGAGTTCCCCTCCTAGCAACCACTCAGTTTAGAATCCCCCTCCTAGCAACCACTCAGTTTAGTGTTTCCCTTCTAACAACCACTCAGTTTAGAGTTCCCCTCCTAGCAACCACGCAGTTTTAGAATCCCCCTCCTAGCAACCACTCAGTTTAGAGTTCCCCTCCTAGCAATCACTCAGTTTAGAGTTCCCCTCCTAGCAAGCACAGTTTAAAGATCCCCTCCTAGCAACCACTCAGTTTAAAGATCCCCTCCTAGCAACCACTCAGTTTAAAGATCCCCTCCTAGCAACCACTCAGTTTAGTGTTTCCCTTCTAACAACCACTCAGTTTAGAGTTCCCCTCCTAGCAACCACGCAGTTTAGAATCCCCCTCCTAGCAACCACTCAGTTTAGAATCCCCCTCCTAGCAACCACTCAGTTTAGAGTTTCCCCTCCTAGCAACCACTCAGTTTAAAGATCCTCTCCTAGCAACCACTCAGTTTAGAGTTCCTCTCCTAGCAACCACTCAGTTTAAAGATCCCCTCCTAGCAACCACTCAGTTTAGAATCCCCCTCCTAGCAACCACTCAGTTTAGTGTTCCCCTCCTAGCAACAACTCAGTTTAAAGATCCCCCCTAGCAACCACTCAGTTTAGAGTTCCTCTCCTAGCAACCACTCAGTTTAAAGATCCCCTCCTAGCAACCACTCAGTTTAGAGTTCCCCTCCTAACAACCACTCAGTTTAGAGTTCCCCTCCTAGCACCCACTCAGTTTAGAGTTTCCCTCCTAGCCACCACTCAGTTTATAGCCCCCCTCCTAGCAACCACTCAGCTTAGTGTTTCCCTCCTAACAACCACTCAGTTTAGAGTACGTCTCTCTTTCGTGACTTATAAAACTGGCAATCAATGAAATATTATTTGAAAAAATCTCAAAAAGCCCGCTCTCACCCGGTTATTTGGCAGGGCACGAAGCACAACTTCTACTTTCACCAATGGGCCGAGCACGGCGTGACCCCTAGCAACGCCAAGGCTGAAGCGGGTGAGTCTGGCATCGGCGGCGAGAAGCACAGGAAGCGGCGCAGCAAAGTTCAGATAGCCAAAGACGAGCTATCCTACCAGGCTACTGGCAACAAGAAGTTCAGCTGCAAATTCTGCAACACTGACGTGCGCGTCACTGGCCAGGAGTACGTAAAGCATCTCAGCACTAAGCACGGACTCAACGTTGACATTAACAATGTTTGTCGTTGCTGCGGCGAATTGTGCGAAAATACCGACCGCCTATCCGAGCACCTCAAGGATGTACACGTGCCCGGCGGCGAGTACGTTAACGCAGGCATCCAGACTATATTCCAGTGCGACGCCTGCCCGTTCTGGGGCTTTTTGCGCGGCGTGATGGATCACTCTAGGTTAGTTGGCTTTCTCCTCACCTCGCTGATCATTGATTGTTTAGCCTTCGTGTTTTCATGCTAATGAATCATTCTAATCCGCCTATTCGCCCCTCCCTCAGGATTGTGCACAAAGACACGAACCCGTCCGTGTACCAGTGCCACCACTGCCAGGAGCGCTTCTCCGATCGTAAGCTTTGGCGCACCCATCTGGACAAGCACAATATCTCAATGTGCCATCAGTGCGACTATTGCGACAAGACCTTCCGGATGCGCACCTCGCTGTTGCAACACGTGCGCAATCATCACAGCGCCGAGGAGGAGCCGGTTAATTGCGAATACTGCGGCCAACAGTATCCTAAACAGTCCGCTCTCAAGGCTCACATTTTCCGCATGCACTCGCTAGAAGGCCAGGAAATGAAATTTCAATGCGAAGTGTGCGAGAGACGCTTCCGCTTGGAGCCGGAACTGCGTCGGCATATTAAAGAGATGCACAGCGGTCAGATTGAATGCGACATCTGCGGCAAAGAGTGCCCGAATCTGCGCTGCTATAGCCAGCACAGGCAGAAGCACTTTCGCACAAAGATATTCCAGTGCACCGATTGTCAGGCCACGTTTAAGTCTAAGATGGCCATGAAACGGCACATTCGCGTTGAGCATCTCAACCTCGGGCCGGAGCGCTACGAGTGCCAGATCTGCGGCAAGGTGCGTGTCACTGGATCTATATTGTCTTCTGTGTGCATTTATCTGCATTCTAAATGCACCTTTTTATATTTGAGGATTTAGGGCTAGTCTACTAAGGGATTCAGCGGTGGTATAATGAGAGATCTGGGGCAGTCTACTGAGGGGTTCAGGGGTGGTATAATGAGAGATCTGGGGCAGTCTAATGAGGGATTTAGGAGTAGTCCACTGAGGGATTCTGGGGTAGTCTACTGAGGGGTTCAGGGGTAGTCTAATTAGGGATTCAGGGGTAGTCTACTGAGGGGTTCAGGTGTAGTCTACTGAGGGGTTCAGCGGTAGTCTAATTAGGGATTCAGGGGTAGTCTACTGAGGGATTCAGGTGTAGTCTACTGAGGGATTCAGGTGTAGTCTACTGAGGGATTCAGGTGTAGTCTACTGAGGGATTCAGGTGTAGTCTACTGAGGGATTCAGGGGTAGTCTAATTAGGGATTCAGGTGTAGTCTACTGAAGGATTCAGGTGTAGTCTACTGAGGGATTCAGGTGTAGTCTACTGAGGGATTCAGGTGTAGTCTACTGAGGGATTCAGGTGTAGTCTACTGAGGGATTCAGGTGTAGTCTACTGAAGGATTGAGTGCGTAATATGCGAACTAAATGCTAAGCACTATAATAAAAAACCCGGCACGGATTCCGCACTGAGCAGGTAGTGACGCAGATAGCCATGCACATGCTGACGCACAAGGAGGCCAAATACGAATGCGAGGTGTGCGGCAAGCGGTTCACCAAGTCCACCTACTACAACGAGCACGTGCGCATTCACAAAGGCGAGAAGCCGTTCATGTGCCACCTGTGCGGCCGCCGGTTCAACAAAAAGTCCAACCTAAACGTCCACGTCCGATTCCACGAGAAGCACCGTGACAAGGATGGCAACTACCTGGAGCTAAAGAACCAGAATCGCGGCACCTATCCCACTATTGTTGTCCAATCGCCGTCGGACGTGCCCAGATCCGACGCCGTCACCGACACGCACGACGACGCCGACGCCAGGGCCATTCTCGGCGTTGAGGCCGGCGCCGCCTGCGACACGGCCGATTTGGCCGCCTTCGTCGACGATCCGGTTGGTGCCGCCGCGGCCGCCGGTCTCCGCGTCCTGACCGCCCGTTCACCCGGCGAGCCGGTGTTCAAGAAGCCCAAAGTCGAGCCGAAACCGACGCTGGCCTCCGCTGCCTCCGCCTCCGCAGCTGCCGCTACCGCAGACGGCTCTAGCGCTGCCGCTGCTGCTGCCGCCGATGCCGCCGCCGCCGCTCCTGTTAACAACAATTGATTGATTGATTGACATCTAAGAAGCCTGTTACACTAAACCTTAACCTCAATAAGCTGACAATGATGAATTAAGTTGACGCAGTCTGTTCCTCCTCTCGTGGCACCCCTTTATTTGTGTTCTAATTCGCTTCTAGCTGTCTTGAACGCTGCGTTTGGTTTTTATTTCGTTGTCTTTTCGCGCTTATCGTGTTTTTAACCCGGCTTATTTTTTTTAACATCGTCTCTGCAATTGACTGATTTGATGGAAACTGAATAAGTTATTGCAACTGACAAAATGCATTGAAAATATCGAATCGGTTTATCATGCTATCGTGTCTTTTTTAATCGCTTTTTTGTCAATTTTTTACGAACTCAGCTAACAAACTGCCATCCCTGGTCAGCAGTCATAAGTGACTAACAAATCTGAAAATAAAAAATCTAAATAAAAAAATCTCTGTTTCTCTTTTCTATCGCTTTTCATGTGTTGTTCAAAATGATTCTATTGGGCGTGTTTTTCTGCTTACTGTCAGTAGCAACTAGCGAATCAAGCGTATATTTTATCATTTGGCTCGTAAAAAAAAGAGATCGATTGTACCGGTTTCCATGATGTTGCGTGAGCTCTGTTGGCAGTCTGCTTTTGCAAACTCTCTTGTTATCTTTTACTTGTCTTCTGTTTTTGTAATCGCTTTTGACCCTGTTTTTATTGTCGCACGCTTATATTTAATAATTTATGTATTGAATTGCTCTTTTTTGTTAATCCCCTGACTTTTCGCCATTTCTATTTCTCTCGCCGGCTAAACCGCTAGCTAAATCTGTTTTCTATATCGTACTTTAAGCCGTTAATCCATTCGTTAATCCGCTTTCTAATTGATAAAATTTATATTAAAACATTCTTTATTAATTTTTACGAGTTGGTCAAACCACTTCAGCCCGATGAACAGCAATTTTAGCGCTGTGTCTGTCTGTCTGTCTGTCTGTCTGTCTGTCCGTCTGTCTGCTCGACTAATAAACTTAATTATATTTAATTGATGTTGTTAATTAATTCCAGTTTAATTTTATGTTTATCTAATTTATTGATAATTATGTGTCGTTTCTCTGCCGGTCTGCTTGTGTTTTCACACCGTGTTTTAACTGATATAATGTGCTGTCTGACGTGTTATTAGCATGGTCTCGTACTGTATAATATGCTAATATACAAAGCCACATTAATATAAGTAGTTTTCCACTTTTTGTTGCACCAATTTTACTTAGCTTTAGCTCTGAATTTTGCAATATTTATTTTAATGTTTTATTAAACTATACTACTTAGTACTGCAAGTAGCGATAGTAGTAAGTAAATGTACTCATATTAGGCTCCCTTGCTTTCGTGTTGTTTGACTAATTACGCTATATTGTAGCTTAGGTATACTTTTTAGGTAACCCGCTATATTAATACTATCAAGTGAAGTAAAATCCGGATTCTGTTTCTTATATTATTGTCGCAATAATCTCTATACATCAAGTAAAATAAAATTAATAACTTTTATTATGGCAATCAACTCAAAAGCACCATCGAGGCTGCGTTGCAAGGCGCAAGAGCTGACCGCGTTTATTATCTAAAAAATATATCCGGTGTTTAAATTGTAGCTTTGCTAATATTGCGGCCGGTGTGCGAATTCATTATTAAATATATGCTAAATAACTATTGCCGTGTTCAATTGCTTTTCGTTTTATGTTTCTTCTGTGTCTTTTATTTGCTCTGAAATTTGGCATGGGGATATTTTACGAGCTACGAAATCAAAGAAATGCTTCGGTTATAAAAGCTGACAGAATTGACGCTAAAATGGCTAGGGCAGTGACCACAGATGAAATTCAGCAATAAGCTAGCTGATTAGACCAAGGCTATGGGGACAGGCACTGGAAGCTAGAAATGAGAATCGGCATTCGACCAAGGCTATGGGGACAGGCACTGGAAGCTAGCAATGAGAATCGGCATTCGACCAAGGCTATGGGGACAGGCACTAGAAGCTAGCAATGAGAATCGGCATTCGACCAAGGCTATGGGGACAGGCACTGGAAGCTAGCAATGAGAATCGGCATTAGACTAGAAGCCAGCTATGAGAATCGGCATTAGACTAGAAGCCAGCTATGAGAATCGGCACTAGACTAGAAGCCAGCTATGAGAATCGGCACTAGACTAGAAGCCAGCTATAAGAATCGGCACTAGACTAGAAGCCAGCTATGAGAATCGGCACTAGACTAGAAGCCAGCTATGAGAATCGGCATTAGACTAGAAGCCAGCTATGAGAATCGGCACTAGACTAGAAGCCAGCTATGAGAATCGGCACTAGACTAGAAGCCAGCTATGAGAATCGGCACTAGACTAGAAGCCAGCTATGAGAATCGGCACTAGACCAAGGCTATGGGGACAGGCAGTGGAAGCCAGCTATGAGAATCGGCACTAGACCAAGGCTATGGGGACAGGCAGTGGAAGCCAGCTTTGAGAATCGGCACTAGACCAAGGCTATGGGGACAGGCAGTGGAAGCCAGCTATGAGAATCGGCACTAGACCAAGGCTATGGGGACAGGCAGTGGAAGCCAGCTATGAGAATCGGTACTAGACCAAGGCTATGGGGACAGGCAGTGGAAGCCAGCTATGAGAATCGGCACTAGACTAGAAGCCAGCTATGAGAATCGGCATTAGACTAGAAGCCAGCTATGAGAATCGGCACTAGACCAAGACTACGCGGACAGGCACTGGAAGCCAGCTATGAGAATCGGCACTAGACCAAGGCTATGGTGACAGGCACTGGAAGCCAGCTATGAGAATCGGCACTAGACTAGAAGCCAGCTATGAGAATCGGCATTAGACTAGAAGCCAGCTATGAGAATCGGCATTAGACTAGAAGCCAGCTATGAGAATCGGCACTAGACTAGAAGCCAGCTATGAGAATCGGCACTAGACTAGAAGCCAGCTATAAGAATCGGCATTAGACTAGAAGCCAGCTATGAGAATCGGCACTAGACTAGAAGCCAGCTATGAGAATCGGCACTAGACCAAGGCTATGGGGACAGGCAGTGGAAGCCAGCTATGAGAATCGGCACTAGACCAAGGCTATGGGGACAGGCAGTGGAAGCCAGCTATGAGAATCGGCACTAGACCAAGGCTATGGGGACAGGCAGTGGAAGCCAGCTATGAGAATCGGCACTAGACCAAGGCTATGGGGACAGGCAGTGGAAGCCAGCTATGAGAATCGGCATTAGATTAAGGCTATGGGGACAGGCACTGGAAGCCAGCTATGAGAATCGGCACTAGACCAAGGCTATGGGGACATGCACTGGAAGCTAGCAATGAGAATCGGCATTCGACCAAGGCTATGGGGACAGGCACTGGAAGCCAGCTATGAGAATCGGCACTCGACCAAGGCTATAGGGACAGGCACTGGAAGCTAGCAATGAGAATCGGCATTAGACTAGAAGCCAGCTATGAGAATCGGCATTAGACTAGAAGCCAGCTATGAGAATCGGCACTAGACTAGAAGCCAGCTATGAGAATCGGCACTAGACTAGAAGCCAGCTATAAGAAGCGGCATTAGACTAGAAGCCAGCTATGAGAATCGGCACTAGACTAGAAGCCAGCTATGAGAATCGGCACTAGACTAAAAGCCAGCTATGAGAATCGGCACTAGACTAGAAGCCAGCTATGAGAATCGGCACTAGACTAGAAGCCAGCTATGAGAATCGGCACTAGACTAGAAGCCAGCTATGAGAATCGGCACTAGACCAAGGCTATGGGGACAGGCAGTGGAAGCCAGCTATGAGAATCGGCACTAGACTAGAAGCCAGCTATGAGAATCGGCACTAGACCAAGGCTATGGGGACAGGCACTGGAAGCCAGCTATGAGAATCGGCACTAGACCAAGGCTATGGTGACAGGCACTGGAAGCCAGCTATGAGAATCGGCACTAGACTAGAAGCCAGCTATGAGAATCGGCATTAGACTAGAAGCCAGCTATGAGAATCGGCACTAGACCAAGGCTATGGGGACAGGCACTGGAAGCCAGCTATGAGAATCGGCATTAGACTAGAAGCCAGCTATGAGAATCGGCATTAGACTAGAAGCCAGCTATGAGAATCGGCACTAGACTAGAAGCCAGCTATGAGAATCGGCACTAGACTAGAAGCCAGCTATAAGAATCGGCATTAGACTAGAAGCCAGCTATGAGAATCGGCACTAGACTAGAAGCCAGCTATGAGAATCGGCATTAGACTAGAAGCCAGCTATGAGAATCGGCATTAGACTAGAAGCCAGCTATGAGAATCGGCACTAGACCAATGCTATGGGGACAGGCACTGGAAGCCAGCTATGAGAATCGGCATTAGACTAGAAGCCAGCTATGAGAATCGGCATTAGACTAGAAGCCAGCTATGAGAATCGGCACTAGACTAGAAGCCAGCTATGAGAATCGGCACTAGACCAAGGCTATGGGGACAGGCAGTGGAAGCCAGCTATGAGAATCGGCACTAGACCAAGGCTATGGGGACAGGCAGTGGAAGCCAGCTATGAGAATCGGCACTAGACCAAGGCTATGGGGACAGGCAGTGGAAGCCAGCTATGAGAATCGGCATTAGATTAAGGCTATGGGGACAGGCACTGGAAGCCAGCTATGAGAATCGGCACTAGACCAAGGCTATGGGGACATGCACTGGAAGCCAGCTATGAGAATCGGCATTAGACCAAGGCTATGGGGACAGGCACTGGAAGCTAGCAATGAGAATCGGCATTCGACCAAGGCTATGGGGACAGGCACTGGAAGCCAGCTATGAGAATCGGCATTCGACCAAGGCTATGGGGACAGGCACTGGAAGCTAGCAATGAGAATGGGCATTAGACTAGAAGCCAGCTATGAGAATCGGCATTAGACTAGAAGCCAGCTATGAGAATCGGCACTAGACTAGAAGCCAGCTATGAGAATCGGCACTAGACTAGAAGCCAGCTATGAGAATCGGCATTAGACTAGAAGCCAGCTATGAGAATCGGCACTAGACTAGAAGCCAGCTATGAGAATCGGCATTAGACTAGAAGCCAGCTATGAGAATCGGCACTAGACTAGAAGCCAGCTATGAGAATCGGCACTAGACTAGAAGCCAGCTATGAGAATCGGCACTAGACTAGAAGCCAGCTATGAGAATCGGCACTAGACAAAGGCTATGGGGACAGGCAGTGGAAGCCAGCTATGAGAATCGGCACTAGACCAAGGCTATGGGGACAGGCAGTGGAAGCCAGCTATGAGAATCGGCACTAGACCAAGGCTATGGGGACAGGCAGTGGAAGCCAGCTATGAGAATCGGCACTAGACCAAGGCTATGGGGACAGGCAGTGGAAGCCAGCTATGAGAATCGGCACTAGACCAAGGCTATGGGGACAGGCAGTGGAAGCCAGCTATGAGAATCGGCACTAGACCAAGGCTATGGGGACAGGCAGTGGAAGCCAGCTATGAGAATCGGCACTAGACCAAGGCTATGGGGACAGGCAGTGGAAGCCAGCTATGAGAATCGGCACTAGACCAAGGCTATGGGGACATGCACTGGAAGCCAGCTATGAGAATCGGCATTAGACCAAGGCTATGGGGACAGGCACTGGAAGCTAGCAATGAGAATCGGCATTCGACCAAGGCTATGGGGACAGGCACTGGAAGCCAGCTATGAGAATCGGCATTCGACCAAGGCTATGGGGACAGGCACTGGAAGCCAGCTATGAGAATCGGCATTAGACTAGAAGCCAGCTATGAGAATCGGCACTAGACTAGAAGCCAGCTATGAGAATCGGCACTAGACTAGAAGCCAGCTATGAGAATCGGCACTAGACTAGAAGCCAGCTATGAGAATCGGCACTAGACTAGAAGCCAGCTATGAGAATCGGCACTAGACTAGAAGCCAGCTATGAGAATCGGCACTAGACCAAGGCTATGGGGACAGGCAGTGGAAGCCAGCTATGAGAATCGGCACTAGACCAAGGCTATGGGGACAGGCAGTGGAAGCCAGCTATGAGAATCGGCACTAGACCAAGGCTATGGGGACAGGCAGTGGAAGCCAGCTATGAGAATCGGCACTAGACCAAGGCTATGGGGACAGGCAGTGGAAGCCAGCTATGAGAATCGGCACTAGACCAAGGCTATGGGGACAGGCAGTGGAAGCCAGCTATGAGAATCGGCACTAGACCAAGGCTATGGGGACAGGCAGTGGAAGCCAGCTATGAGAATCGGCACTAGACCAAGGCTATGGGGACAGGCAGTGGAAGCCAGCTATGAGAATCGGCACTAGACCAAGGCTATGGGGACAGGCAGTGGAAGCCAGCTATGAGAATCGGCACTAGACTAGAAGCCAGCTATGAGAATCGGCACTAGACCAAGGCTATGGTGACAGGCACTGGAAGCCAGCTATGAGAATCGGCACTAGACTAGAAGCCAGCTATGAGAATCGGCATTAGACTAGAAGCCAGCTATGAGAATCGGCACTAGACCAAGGCTATGGGGACAGGCACTGGAAGCCAGCTATGAGAATCGGCATTAGACTAGAAGCCAGCTATGAGAATCGGCATTAGACTAGAAGCCAGCTATGAGAATCGGCACTAGACTAGAAGCCAGCTATGAGAATCGGCACTAGACCAAGGCTATGGGGACAGGCAGTGGAAGCCAGCTATGAGAATCGGCACTAGACCAAGGCTATGGGGACAGGCAGTGGAAGCCAGCTATGAGAATCGGCACTAGACCAAGGCTATGGGGACAGGCAGTGGAAGCCAGCTATGAGAATCGGCACTAGACTAGAAGCCAGCTATGAGAATCGGCACTAGACCAAGGCTATGGGGACAGGCACTGGAAGCCAGCTATGAGAATCGGCACTAGACTAGAAGCCAGCTATGAGAATCGGCATTAGACTAGAAGCCAGCTATGAGAATCGGCACTAGACCAAGGCTATGGGGACAGGCACTGGAAGCCAGCTATGAGAATCGGCATTAGACTAGAAGCCAGCTATGAGAATCGGCATTAGACTAGAAGCCAGCTATGAGAATCGGCACTAGACTAGAAGCCAGCTATGAGAATCGGCACTAGACTAGAAGCCAGCTATAAGAATCGGCATTAGACTAGAAGCCAGCTATGAGAATCGGCACTAGACTAGAAGCCAGCTATGAGAATCGGCATTAGACTAGAAGCCAGCTATGAGAATCGGCACTAGACTAGAAGCCAGCTATGAGAATCGGCACTAGACTAGAAGCCAGCTATGAGAATCGGCACTAGACCAAGGCTATGGGGACAGGCAGTGGAAGCCAGCTATGAGAATCGGCACTAGACCAAGGCTATGGGGACAGGCAGTGGAAGCCAGCTATGAGAATCGGCACTAGACCAAGGCTATGGGGACAGGCAGTGGAAGCCAGCTATGAGAATCGGCACTAGACCAAGGCTATGGGGACAGGCAGTGGAAGCCAGCTATGAGAATCGGCACTAGACTAGAAGCCAGCTATGAGAATCGGCACTAGACCAAGGCTATGGGGACAGGCACTGGAAGCCAGCTATGAGAATCGGCATTAGACTAGAAGCCAGCTATGAGAATCGGCACTAGACTAGAAGCCAGCTATGAGAATCGGCACTAGACTAGAAGCCAGCTATGAGAATCGGCACTAGACTAGAAGCCAGCTATGAGAATCGGCACTAGACTAGAAGCCAGCTATGAGAATCGGCACTAGACTAGAAGCCAGCTATGAGAATCGGCACTAGACCAAGGCTATGGGGACAGGCAGTGGAAGCCAGCTATGAGAATCGGCACTAGACCAAGGCTATGGGGACAGGCAGTGGAAGCCAGCTATGAGAATCGGCACTAGACCAAGGCTATGGGGACAGGCAGTGGAAGCCAGCTATGAGAATCGGCACTAGACCAAGGCTATGGGGACAGGCAGTGGAAGCCAGCTATGAGAATCGGCACTAGACCAAGGCTATGGGGACAGGCAGTGGAAGCCAGCTATGAGAATCGGCACTAGACCAAGGCTATGGGGACAGGCAGTGGAAGCCAGCTATGAGAATCGGCACTAGACCAAGGCTATGGGGACAGGCAGTGGAAGCCAGCTATGAGAATCGGCACTAGACCAAGGCTATGGGGACAGGCAGTGGAAGCCAGCTATGAGAATCGGCACTAGACTAGAAGCCAGCTATGAGAATCGGCACTAGACCAAGGCTATGGTGACAGGCACTGGAAGCCAGCTATGAGAATCGGCACTAGACTAGAAGCCAGCTATGAGAATCGGCATTAGACTAGAAGCCAGCTATGAGAATCGGCACTAGACCAAGGCTATGGGGACAGGCACTGGAAGCCAGCTATGAGAATCGGCATTAGACTAGAAGCCAGCTATGAGAATCGGCATTAGACTAGAAGCCAGCTATGAGAATCGGCACTAGACTAGAAGCCAGCTATGAGAATCGGCACTAGACCAAGGCTATGGGGACAGGCAGTGGAAGCCAGCTATGAGAATCGGCACTAGACCAAGGCTATGGGGACAGGCAGTGGAAGCCAGCTATGAGAATCGGCACTAGACCAAGGCTATGGGGACAGGCAGTGGAAGCCAGCTATGAGAATCGGCACTAGACTAGAAGCCAGCTATGAGAATCGGCACTAGACCAAGGCTATGGGGACAGGCACTGGAAGCCAGCTATGAGAATCGGCACTAGACTAGAAGCCAGCTATGAGAATCGGCATTAGACTAGAAGCCAGCTATGAGAATCGGCACTAGACCAAGGCTATGGGGACAGGCACTGGAAGCCAGCTATGAGAATCGGCATTAGACTAGAAGCCAGCTATGAGAATCGGCATTAGACTAGAAGCCAGCTATGAGAATCGGCACTAGACTAGAAGCCAGCTATGAGAATCGGCACTAGACTAGAAGCCAGCTATAAGAATCGGCATTAGACTAGAAGCCAGCTATGAGAATCGGCACTAGACTAGAAGCCAGCTATGAGAATCGGCATTAGACTAGAAGCCAGCTATGAGAATCGGCACTAGACTAGAAGCCAGCTATGAGAATCGGCACTAGACTAGAAGCCAGCTATGAGAATCGGCACTAGACCAAGGCTATGGGGACAGGCAGTGGAAGCCAGCTATGAGAATCGGCACTAGACCAAGGCTATGGGGACAGGCAGTGGAAGCCAGCTATGAGAATCGGCACTAGACCAAGGCTATGGGGACAGGCAGTGGAAGCCAGCTATGAGAATCGGCACTAGACCAAGGCTATGGGGACAGGCAGTGGAAGCCAGCTATGAGAATCGGCACTAGACTAGAAGCCAGCTATGAGAATCGGCACTAGACCAAGGCTATGGGGACAGGCACTGGAAGCCAGCTATGAGAATCGGCATTCGACCAAGGCTATGGGGACAGGCACTGGAAGCCAGCTATGAGAATCGGCATTCGACCAAGGCTATGGGGACAGGCACTGGAAGCCAGCTATGAGAATCGGCACTAGACTAGAAGCCAGCTATGAGAATCGGCATTAGACTAGAAGCCAGCTATGAGAATCGGCACTAGACTAAAAGCCAGCTATGAGAATCGGCACTAGACTAGAAGCCAGCTATAAGAAGCGGCATTAGACTAGAAGCCAGCTATGAGAATCGGCACTAGACTAGAAGCCAGCTATGAGAATCGGCACTAGACTAGAAGCCAGCTATGAGAATCGGCACTAGACTAGAAGCCAGCTATGAGAATCGGCACTAGACTAGAAGCCAGCTATGAGAATCGGCACTAGACTAGAAGCCAGCTATGAGAATCGGCACTAGACCAAGGCTATGGGGACAGGCACTGGAAGCCAGCTATGAGAATCGGCACTAGACTAGAAGCCAGCTATGAGAATCAGAATTAGACTAGAAGCCAGCTATGAGAATCGGCACTAGACCAAGACTACGCGGACAGGCACTGGAAGCCAGCTATGAGAATCGGCATTAGAGCAAGGCTATGGTGACAGGCACTGGAAGCCAGCTATGAGAATCGGCACTAGACTAGAAGCCAGCTATGAGAATCGGCATTAGACTAGAAGCCAGCTATGAGAATCGGCACTAGACCAAGGCTATGGGGACAGGCACTGGAAGCCAGCTATGAGAATCGGCAGTAGACTAGAAGCCAGCTATGAGAATCGGCATTAGACTAGAAGCCAGCTATGAGAATCGGCACTAGACTAGAAGCCAGCTATGAGAATCGGCACTAGACCAAGGCTATGGGGACAGGCAGTGGAAGCCAGCTATGAGAATCGGCACTAGACGAAGGCTATGGGGACAGGCAGTGGAAGCCAGCTATGAGAATCGGCACTAGACCAAGGCTATGGGGACAGGCAGTGGAAGCCAGCTATGAGAATCGGCACTAGACCAAGGCTATGGGGACAGGCAGTGGAAGCCAGCTATGAGAATCGGCACTAGACCAAGGCTATGGGGACAGGCAGTGGAAGCCAGCTATGAGAATCGGCACTAGACCAAGGCTATGGGGACAGGCAGTGGAAGCCAGCTATGAGAATCGGCACTAGACTAGAAGCCAGCTATGAGAATCGGCACTAGACCAAGGCTATGGGGACAGGCACTGGAAGCCAGCTATGAGAATCGGCATTCGACCAAGGCTATGGGGACAGGCACTGGAAGCCAGCTATGAGAATCGGCATTCGACCAAGGCTATGGGGACAGGCACTGGAAGCCAGCTATGAGAATCGGCACTAGACTAGAAGCCAGCTATGAGAATCGGCATTAGACTAGAAGCCAGCTATGAGAATCGGCACTAGACTAGAAGCCAGCTATGAGAATCGGCACTAGACTAGAAGCCAGCTATAAGAAGCGGCATTAGACTAGAAGCCAGCTATGAGAATCGGCACTAGACTAGAAGCCAGCTATGAGAATCGGCACTAGACTAGAAGCCAGCTATGAGAATCGGCACTAGACTAGAAGCCAGCTATGAGAATCGGCACTAGACTAGAAGCCAGCTATGAGAATCGGCACTAGACTAGAAGCCAGCTATGAGAATCGGCACTAGACCAAGGCTATGGGGACAGGCAGTGGAAGCCAGCTATGAGAATCGGCACTAGACCAAGGCTATGGGGACAGGCAGTGGAAGCCAGCTATGAGAATCGGCACTAGACGAAGGCTATGGGGACAGGCAGTGGAAGCCAGCTATGAGAATCGGCACTAGACCAAGGCTATGGGGACAGGCAGTGGAAGCCAGCTATGAGAATCGGCACTAGACCAAGGCTATGGGGACAGGCAGTGGAAGCCAGCTATGAGAATCGGCACTAGACTAGAAGCCAGCTATGAGAATCGGCACTAGACCAAGGCTATGGTGACAGGCACTGGAAGCCAGCTATGAGAATCGGCACTAGACTAGAAGCCAGCTATGAGAATCGGCATTAGACTAGAAGCCAGCTATGAGAATCGGCACTAGACCAAGGCTATGGGGACAGGCACTGGAAGCCAGCTATGAGAATCGGCATTAGACTAGAAGCCAGCTATGAGAATCGGCATTAGACTAGAAGCCAGCTATGAGAATCGGCACTAGACTAGAAGCCAGCTATGAGAATCGGCACTAGACCAAGGCTATGGGGACAGGCAGTGGAAGCCAGCTATGAGAATCGGCACTAGACCAAGGCTATGGGGACAGGCAGTGGAAGCCAGCTATGAGAATCGGCACTAGACCAAGGCCATGGGGACAGGCAGTGGAAGCCAGCTATGAGAATCGGCACTAGACCAAGGCTATGGGGACAGGCAGTGGAAGCCAGCTATGAGAATCGGCACTAGACTAGAAGCCAGCTATGAGAATCGGCACTAGACCAAGGCTATGGGGACAGGCACTGGAAGCCAGCTATGAGAATCGGCACTAGACTAGAAGCCAGCTATGAGAATCGGCATTAGACTAGAAGCCAGCTATGAGAATCGGCACTAGACTAGAAGCCAGCTATGAGAATCGGCATTAGACTAGAAGCCAGCTATGAGAATCGGCACTAGACTAGAAGCCAGCTATAAGAATCGGCATTAGACTAGAAGCCAGCTATGAGAATCGGCACTAGACTAGAAGCCAGCTATGAGAATCGGCACTAGACTAGAAGCCAGCTATGAGAATCGGCACTAGACTAGAAGCCAGCTATGAGAATCGGCACTAGACCAAGGCTATGGGGACAGGCAGTGGAAGCCAGCTATGAGAATCGGCACTAGACCAAGGCTATGGGGACAGGCAGTGGAAGCCAGCTATGAGAATCGGCACTAGACCAAGGCTATGGGGACAGGCAGTGGAAGCCAGCTATGAGAATCGGCACTAGACCAAGGCTATGGGGACAGGCAGTGGAAGCCAGCTATGAGAATCGGCACTAGACCAAGGCTATGGGGACAGGCAGTGGAAGCCAGCTATGAGAATCGGCATTAGATTAAGGCTATGGGGACAGGCACTGGAAGCCAGCTATGAGAATCGGCACTAGACCAAGGCTATGGGGACATGCACTGGAAGCCAGCTATGAGAATCGGCATTAGACCAAGGCTATGGGGACAGGCACTGGAAGCTAGCAATGAGAATCGGCATTCGACCAAGGCTATGGGGACAGGCACTGGAAGCCAGCTATGAGAATCGGCACTAGACCAAGGCTATGGGGACAGGCACTGGAAGCCAGCTATGAGAATCGGCACTAGACTAGAAGCCAGCTATGAGAATCGGCATTAGACTAGAAGCCAGCTATGAGAATCGGCACTAGACTAGAAGCCAGCTATGAGAATCGGCACTAGACTAGAAGCCAGCTATAAGAAGCGGCATTAGACTAGAAGCCAGCTATGAGAATCGGCACTAGACTAGAAGCCAGCTATGAGAATCGGCACTAGACTAGAAGCCAGCTATGAGAATCGGCACTAGACTAGAAGCCAGCTATGAGAATCGGCACTAGACTAGAAGCCAGCTATGAGAATCGGCACTAGACTAGAAGCCAGCTACGAGAATCGGCACTAGACCAAGGCTATGGGGACAGGCAGTGGAAGCCAGCTATGAGAATCGGCACTAGACCAAGGCTATGGGGACAGGCAGTGGAAGCCAGCTATGAGAATCGGCACTAGACCAAGGCTATGGGGACAGGCAGTGGAAGCCAGCTATGAGAATCGGCACTAGACCAAGGCTATGGGGACAGGCAGTGGAAGCCAGCTATGAGAATCGGCACTAGACCAAGGCTATGGGGACAGGCACTGGAAGCCAGCTATGAGAATCGGCACTAGACCAAGGCTATGGGGACAGGCAGTGGAAGCCAGCTATGAGAATCGGCACTAGACCAAGGCTATGGTGACAGGCACTGGAAGCCAGCTATGAGAATCGGCACTAGACTAGAAGCCAGCTATGAGAATCGGCATTAGACTAGAAGCCAGCTATGAGAATCGGCATTAGACTAGAAGCCAGCTATGAGAATCGGCACTAGACTAGAAGCCAGCTATGAGAATCGGCACTAGACCAAGGCTATGGGGACAGGCAGTGGAAGCCAGCTATGAGAATCGGCACTAGACCAAGGCTATGGGGACAGGCAGTGGAAGCCAGCTATGAGAATCGGCACTAGACTAGAAGCCAGCTATGAGAATCGGCACTAAACCAAGGCTATGGGGACAGGCACTGGAAGCCAGCTATGAGAATCGGCACTAGACTAGAAGCCAGCTATGAGAATCGGCATTAGACTAGAAGCCAGCTATGAGAATCGGCACTAGACTAGAAGCCAGCTATGAGAATCGGCATTAGACTAGAAGCCAGCTATGAGAATCGGCACTAGACTAGAAGCCAGCTATGAGAATCGGCATTAGACTAGAAGCCAGCTATGAGAATCGGCACTAGACTAGAAGCCAGCTATGAGAATCGGCACTAGACTAGAAGCCAGCTATGAGAATCGGCACTAGACTAGAAGCCAGCTATGAGAATCGGCACTAGACCAAGGCTATGGGGACAGGCAGTGGAAGCCAGCTATGAGAATCGGCACTAGACCAAGGCTATGGGGACAGGCAGTGGAAGCCAGCTATGAGAATCGGCACTAGACCAAGGCTATGGGGACAGGCAGTGGAAGCCAGCTATGAGAATCGGCACTAGACCAAGGCTATGGGGACAGGCAGTGGAAGCCAGCTATGAGAATCGGCACTAGACCAAGGCTATGGGGACAGGCAGTGGAAGCCAGCTATGAGAATCGGCATTAGATTAAGGCTATGGGGACAGGCACTGGAAGCCAGCTATGAGAATCGGCACTAGACCAAGGCTATGGGGACATGCACTGGAAGCCAGCTATGAGAATCGGCATTAGAGCAAGGCTATGGGGACAGGCACTGGAAGCCAGCTATGAGAATCGGCACTAGACTAGAAGCCAGCTATGAGAATCGGAATTAGACTAGAAGCCAGCTATGAGAATCGGCACTAGACCAAGACTACGCGGACAGGCACTGGAAGCCAGCTATGAGAATCGGCATTAGACTAGAAGCCAGCTATGAGAATCGGCACTAGACCAAGACTACGCGGACAGGCACTGGAAGCCAGCTATGAGAATCGGCAGTAGACTAGAAGCCAGCTATGAGAATCGGCATTAGACTAGAAGCCAGCTATGAGAATCGGCATTAGACTAGAAGCCAGCTATGAGAATCGGCACTAGACCAAGGCTATGGGGACAGGCAGTGGAAGCCAGCTATGAGAATCGGCACTAGACCAAGGCTATGGGGACAGGCAGTGGAAGCCAGCTATGAGAATCGGCACTAGACCAAGGCTATGGGGACATGCACTGGAAGCCAGCTATGAGAATCGGCATTAGACCAAGGCTATGGGGACAGGCACTGGAAGCCAGCTATGAGAATCGGCATTAGACTAGAAGCCAGCTATGAGAATCGGCACTAGACCAAGACTACGCGGACAGGCACTGGAAGCCAGCTATGAGAATCGGCATTAGAGCAAGGCTATGGTGACAGGCACTGGAAGCCAGCTATGAGAATCGGCACTAGACTAGAAGCCAGCTATGAGAATCGGCATTAGACTAGAAGCCAGCTATGAGAATCGGCACTAGACTAGAAGCCAGCTATGAGAATCGGCACTAGACCAAGGCTATGGGGACAGGCAGTGGAAGCCAGCTATGAGAATCGGCACTAGACCAAGGCTATGGGGACAGGCAGTGGAAGCCAGCTATGAGAATCGGCATTAGACCAAGGCTATGGGGACAGGCAGTGGAAGCCAGCTATGAGAATCGGCACTAGACCAAGGCTATGGGGACAGGCAGTGGAAGCCAGCTATGAGAATCGGCACTAGACCAAGGGTATGGGGACAGGCAGTGGAAGCCAGCTATGAGAATCGGCACTAGACCATGGCTATGGGGACATGCACTGGAAGCCAGCTATGAGAATCGGCACTAGACCAAGGCTATGGGGACAGGCAGTGGAAGCCAGCTATGAGAATCGGCACTAGACCAAGGCTATGGGGACAGGCAGTGGAAGCCAGCTATGAGAATCGGCATTAGACTAGAAGCCAGCTATGAGAATCGGCACTAGACTAGAAGCCAGCTATGAGAATCGGCATTAGACTAGAGGCCAGCTATGAGAATCGGCACTAGACTAGAAGCCAGCTATGAGAATGGGCACTAGACTAGAAGCCAGCTATGAGAATCGGCATTAGACTAGAAGCCAGCTATGAGAATCGGCACTAGACTAGAAGCCAGCTATGAGAATCGGCACTAGACTAGAAGCCAGCTATGAGAATCGGCACTAGACTAGAAGCCAGCTATGAGAATCGGCACTAGACCAAGGCTATGGGGACAGGCAGTGGAAGCCAGCTATGAGAATCGGCACTAGACCAAGGCTATGGGGACAGGCAGTGGAAGCCAGCTATGAGAATCGGCACTAGACCAAGGCTATGGGGACAGGCAGTGGAAGCCAGCTATGAGAATCGGCACTAGACCAAGGCTATGGGGACAGGCAGTGGAAGCCAGCTATGAGAATCGGCACTAGACCAAGGCTATGGGGACAGGCAGTGGAAGCCAGCTATGAGAATCGGCATTAGATTAAGGCTATGGGGACAGGCACTGGAAGCCAGCTATGAGAATCGGCACTAGACCAAGGCTATGGGGACATGCACTGGAAGCCAGCTATGAGAATCGGCATTAGACCAAGGCTATGGGGACAGGCACTGGAAGCTAGCAATGAGAATCGGCATTCGACCAAGGCTATGGGGACAGGCACTGGAAGCCAGCTATGAGAATCGGCACTAGACCAAGGCTATGGGGACAGGCACTGGAAGCCAGCTATGAGAATCGGCACTAGACTAGAAGCCAGCTATGAGAATCGGCATTAGACTAGAAGCCAGCTATGAGAATCGGCACTAGACTAGAAGCCAGCTATGAGAATCGGCACTAGACTAGAAGCCAGCTATAAGAAGCGGCATTAGACTAGAAGCCAGCTATGAGAATCGGCACTAGACTAGAAGCCAGCTATGAGAATCGGCACTAGACTAGAAGCCAGCTATGAGAATCGGCACTAGACTAGAAGCCAGCTATGAGAATCGGCACTAGACTAGAAGCCAGCTATGAGAATCGGCACTAGACTAGAAGCCAGCTACGAGAATCGGCACTAGACCAAGGCTATGGGGACAGGCAGTGGAAGCCAGCTATGAGAATCGGCACTAGACCAAGGCTATGGGGACAGGCAGTGGAAGCCAGCTATGAGAATCGGCACTAGACCAAGGCTATGGGGACAGGCAGTGGAAGCCAGCTATGAGAATCGGCACTAGACCAAGGCTATGGGGACAGGCAGTGGAAGCCAGCTATGAGAATCGGCACTAGACCAAGGCTATGGGGACAGGCACTGGAAGCCAGCTATGAGAATCGGCACTAGACCAAGGCTATGGGGACAGGCACTGGAAGCCAGCTATGAGAATCGGCACTAGACTAGAGGCCAGCTATGAGAATCGGCACTAGACCAAGGCTATGGTGACAGGCACTGGAAGCCAGCTATGAGAATCGGCACTAGACTAGAAGCCAGCTATGAGAATCGGCATTAGACTAGAAGCCAGCTATGAGAATCGGCATTAGACTAGAAGCCAGCTATGAGAATCGGCACTAGACTAGAAGCCAGCTATGAGAATCGGCACTAGACCAAGGCTATGGGGACAGGCAGTGGATGCCAGCTATGAGAATCGGCACTAGACCAAGGCTATGGGGACAGGCAGTGGAAGCCAGCTATGAGAATCGGCACTAGACTAGAAGCCAGCTATGAGAATCGGCACTAAACCAAGGCTATGGGGACAGGCACTGGAAGCCAGCTATGAGAATCGGCACTAGACTAGAAGCCAGCTATGAGAATCGGCATTAGACTAGAAGCCAGCTATGAGAATCGGCACTAGACTAGAAGCCAGCTATGAGAATCGGCATTAGACTAGAAGCCAGCTATGAGAATCGGCACTAGACTAGAAGCCAGCTATGAGAATCGGCATTAGACTAGAAGCCAGCTATGAGAATCGGCACTAGACTAGAAGCCAGCTATGAGAATCGGCACTAGACTAGAAGCCAGCTATGAGAATCGGCACTAGACTAGAAGCCAGCTATGAGAATCGGCACTAGACCAAGGCTATGGGGACAGGCAGTGGAAGCCAGCTATGAGAATCGGCACTAGACCAAGGCTATGGGGACAGGCAGCGGAAGCCAGCTATGAGAATCGGCACTAGACCAAGGCTATGGGGACAGGCAGTGGAAGCCAGCTATGAGAATCGGCATTAGATTAAGGCTATGGGGACAGGCACTGGAAGCCAGCTATGAGAATCGGCACTAGACCAAGGCTATGGGGACATGCACTGGAAGCCAGCTATGAGAATCGGCATTAGAGCAAGGCTATGGGGACAGGCACTGGAAGCCAGCTATGAGAATCGGCACTAGACTAGAAGCCAGCTATGAGAATCGGAATTAGACTAGAAGCCAGCTATGAGAATCGGCACTAGACCAAGACTACGCGGACAGGCACTGGAAGCCAGCTATGAGAATCGGCATTAGACTAGAAGCCAGCTATGAGAATCGGCACTAGACCAAGACTACGCGGACAGGCACTGGAAGCCAGCTATGAGAATCGGCAGTAGACTAGAAGCCAGCTATGAGAATCGGCATTAGACTAGAAGCCAGCTATGAGAATCAGCATTAGACTAGAAGCCAGCTATGAGAATCGGCACTAGACCAAGGCTATGGGGACAGGCAGTGGAAGCCAGCTATGAGAATCGGCACTAGACCAAGGCTATGGGGACAGGCAGTGGAAGCCAGCTATGAGAATCGGCACTAGACCAAGGCTATGGGGACATGCACTGGAAGCCAGCTATGAGAATCGGCATTAGACCAAGGCTATGGGGACAGGCACTGGAAGCCAGCTATGAGAATCGGCATTAGACTAGAAGCCAGCTATGAGAATCGGCACTAGACCAAGACTACGCGGACAGGCACTGGAAGCCAGCTATGAGAATCGGCATTAGAGCAAGGCTATGGTGACAGGCACTGGAAGCCAGCTATGAGAATCGGCACTAGACTAGAAGCCAGCTATGAGAATCGGCATTAGACTAGAAGCCAGCTATGAGAATCGGCACTAGACTAGAAGCCAGCTATGAGAATCGGCACTAGACCAAGGCTATGGGGACAGGCAGTGGAAGCCAGCTATGAGAATCGGCACTAGACCAAGGCTATGGGGACAGGCAGTGGAAGCCAGCTATGAGAATCGGCACTAGACCAAGGCTATGGGGACAGGCAGTGGAAGCCAGCTATGAGAATCGGCACTAGACTAGAAGCCAGCTATGAGAATCGGCACTAGACTAGAAGCCAGCTATGAGAATCGGCACTAGACTAGAAGCCAGCTATGAGAATCGGCACTAGACCAAGGCTATGGGGACAGGCAGTGGAAGCCAGCTATGAGAATCGGCACTAGACCAAGGCTATGGGGACAGGCAGTGGAAGCCAGCTATGAGAATCGGCACTAGACCAAGGCTATGGGGACAGGCAGTGGAAGCCAGCTATGAGAATCGGCACTAGACCAAGGCTATGGGGACAGGCACTGGAAGCCAGCTATGAGAATCGGCACTAGACCAAGGCTATGGGGACAGGCAGTGGAAGCCAGCTATGAGAATCGGCACTAGACCAAGGCTATGGGGACAGGCAGTGGAAGCCAGCTATGAGAATCGGCATTAGATTAAGGCTATGGGGACAGGCACTGGAAGCCAGCTATGAGAATCGGCACTAGACCAAGGCTATGGGGACATGCACTGGAAGCCAGCTATGAGAATCGGCATTAGACCAAGGCTATGGGGACAGGCACTGGAAGCTAGCAATGAGAATCGGCATTCGACCAAGGCTATGGGGACAGGCACTGGAAGCCAGCTATGAGAATCGGCATTCGACCAAGGCTATGGGGACAGGCACTGGAAGCTAGCAATGAGAATCGGCATTAGACTAGAAGCCAGCTATGAGAATCGGCATTAGACTAGAAGCCAGCTATGAGAATCGGCACTAGACTAGAAGCCAGCTATGAGAATCGGCACTAGACTAGAAGCCAGCTATAAGAATCGGCATTAGACTAGAAGCCAGCTATGAGAATCGGCACTAGACTAGAAGCCAGCTATGAGAATCGGCATTAGACTAGAAGCCAGCTATGAGAATCGGCACTAGACTAGAAGCCAGCTATGAGAATCGGCACTAGACTAGAAGCCAGCTATGAGAATCGGCACTAGACTAGAAGCCAGCTATGAGAATCGGCACTAGACTAGAAGCCAGCTATGAGAATCGGCACTAGACCAAGGCTATGGGGACAGGCACTGGAAGCCAGCTATGAGAATCGGCACTAGACCAAGGCTATGGGGACAGGCAGTGGAAGCCAGCTATGAGAATCGGCACTAGACCAAGGCTATGGGGACAGGCAGTGGAAGCCAGCTATGAGAATCGGCACTAGACCAAGGCTATGGGGACAGGCAGTGGAAGCCAGCTATGAGAATCGGCACTAGACCAAGGCTATGGGGACAGGCAGTGGAAGCCAGCTATGAGAATCGGCACTAGACCAAGGCTATGGGGACAGGCAGTGGAAGCCAGCTATGAGAATCGGCACTAGACCAAGGCTATGGGGACAGGCAGTGGAAGCCAGCTATGAGAATCGGCACTAGACCAAGGCTATGGGGACATGCACTGGAAGCCAGCTATGAGAATCGGCATTAGACCAAGGCTATGGGGACAGGCACTGGAAGCCAGCTATGAGAATCGGCATTCGACCAAGGCTATGGGGACAGGCACTGGAAGCCAGCTATGAGAAGCGGCATTCGACCAAGGCTATGGGGACAGGCACTGGAAGCTAGCAATGAGAATCGGCATTAGACTAGAAGCCAGCTATGAGAATCGGCATTAGACTAGAAGCCAGCTATGAGAATCGGCACTAGACTAGAAGCCAGCTATGAGAATCGGCACTAGACTAGAAGCCAGCTATAAGAATCGGCATTAGACTAGGAGCCAGCTATGAGAATCGGCACTAGACTAGAAGCCAGCTATGAGAATCGGCATTAGACTAGAAGCCAGCTATGAGAATCGGCACTAGACTAGAAGCCAGCTATGAGAATCGGCACTAGACTAGAAGCCAGCTATGAGAATCGGCACTAGACTAGAAGCCAGCTATGAGAATCGGCACTAGACTAGAAGCCAGCTATGAGAATCGGCACTAGACCAAGGCTATGGGGACAGGCAGTGGAAGCCAGCTATGAGAATCGGCACTAGACCAAGGCTATGGGGACAGGCAGTGGAAGCCAGCTATGAGAATCGGCACTAGACCAAGGCTATGGGGACAGGCAGTGGAAGCCAGCTATGAGAATCGGCATTAGATTAAGGCTATGGGGACAGGCAGTGGAAGCCAGCTATGAGAATCGGCACTAGACCAAGGCTATGGGGACATGCACTGGAAGCCAGCTATGAGAATCGGCATTAGACTAGAAGCCAGCTATGAGAATCGGCATTAGACTAGAAGCCAGCTATGAGAATCGGCACTAGACTAGAAGCCAGCTATGAGAATCAGCACTAGACCAAGGCTATGGGGACAGGCAGTGGAAGCCAGCTATGAGAATCGGCACTAGACCAAGGCTATGGGGACAGGCAGTGGAAGCCAGCTATGAGAATCGGCACTAGACCAAGACTACGCGGACAGGCACTGGAAGCCAGCTATGAGAATCGGCATTAGAGCAAGGCTATGGTGACAGGCACTGGAAGCCAGCTATGAGAATCGGCACTAGACTAGAAGCCAGCTATGAGAATCGGCATTAGACTAGAAGCCAGCTATGAGAATCGGCACTAGACTAGAAGCCAGCTATGAGAATCGGCACTAGACCAAGGCTATGGGGACAGGCAGTGGAAGCCAGCTATGAGAATCGGCACTAGACCAAGGCTATGGGGACAGGCAGTGGAAGCCAGCTATGAGAATCGGCACTAGACTAGAAGCCAGCTATGAGAATCGGCACTAGACTAGAAGCCAGCTATGAGAATCGGCACTAGACTAGAAGCCAGCTATGAGAATCGGCACTAGACCAAGGCTATGGGGACAGGCAGTGGAAGCCAGCTATGAGAATCGGCACTAGACCAAGGCTATGGGGACAGGCAGTGGAAGCCAGCTATGAGAATCGGCACTAGACCAAGGCTATGGGGACAGGCAGTGGAAGCCAGCTATGAGAATCGGCACTAGACCAAGGCTATGGGGACAGGCACTGGAAGCCAGCTATGAGAATCGGCACTAGACCAAGGCTATGGGGACAGGCAGTGGAAGCCAGCTATGAGAATCGGCACTAGACCAAGGCTATGGGGACAGGCAGTGGAAGCCAGCTATGAGAATCGGCATTAGATTAAGGCTATGGGGACAGGCACTGGAAGCCAGCTATGAGAATCGGCACTAGACCAAGGCTATGGGGACATGCACTGGAAGCCAGCTATGAGAATCGGCATTAGACCAAGGCTATGGGGACAGGCACTGGAAGCTAGCAATGAGAATCGGCATTAGACTAGAAGCCAGCTATGAGAATCGGCATTAGACTAGAAGCCAGCTATGAGAATCGGCACTAGACTAGAAGCCAGCTATGAGAATCGGCACTAGACTAGAAGCCAGCTATGAGAATCGGCATTAGACTAGAAGCCAGCTATGAGAATCGGCACTAGACTAGAAGCCAGCTATGAGAATCGGCACTAGACTAGAAGCCAGCTATGAGAATCGGCACTAGACTAGAAGCCAGCTATGAGAATCGGCACTAGACTAGAAGCCAGCTATGAGAATCGGCACTAGACTAGAAGCCAGCTATGAGAATCGGCACTAGACTAGAAGCCAGCTATGAGAATCGGCACTAGACCAAGGCTATGGGGACAGGCAGTGGAAGCCAGCTATGAGAATCGGCACTAGACCAAGGCTATGGGGACAGGCAGTGGAAGCCAGCTATGAGAATCGGCACTAGACCAAGGCTATGGGGACAGGCAGTGGAAGCCAGCTATGAGAATCGGCACTAGACCAAGGCTATGGGGACAGGCAGTGGAAGCCAGCTATGAGAATCGGCACTAGACCAAGGCTATGGGGACAGGCAGTGGAAGCCAGCTATGAGAATCGGCACTAGACCAAGGCTATGGGGACAGGCAGTGGAAGCCAGCTATGAGAATCGGCACTAGACCAAGGCTATGGGGACAGGCAGTGGAAGCCAGCTATGAGAATCGGCACTAGACCAAGGCTATGGGGACAGGCAGTGGAAGCCAGCTATGAGAATCGGGACTAGACCAAGGCTATGGGGACAGGAAGTGGAAGCCAGCTATGAGAATCGGCACTAGACCAAGGCTATGGGGACAGGCAGTGGAAGCCAGCTATGAGAATCGGCACTAGACCAAGGCCATGGGGACAGGCAGTGGAAGCCAGCTATGAGAATCGGCACTAGACCAAGGCTATGGGGACATGCACTGGAAGCCAGCTATGAGAATCGGCATTAGACCAAGGCTATGGGGACAGGCACTGGAAGCTAGCAATGAGAATCGGCATTCGACCAAGGCTATGGGGACAGGCACTGGAAGCCAGCTATGAGAATCGGCATTCGACCAAGGCTATGGGGACAGGCACTGGAAGCTAGCAATGAGAATCGGCATTAGACTAGAAGCCAGCTATGAGAATCGGCACTAGACTAGAAGCCAGCTATAAGAATCGGCATTAGACTAGGAGCCAGCTATGAGAATCGGCACTAGACTAGAAGCCAGCTATGAGAATCGGCATTAGACTAGAAGCCAGCTATGAGAATCGGCACTAGACTAGAAGCCAGCTATGAGAATCGGCACTAGACTAGAAGCCAGCTATGAGAATCGGAACTAGACTAGAAGCCAGCTATGAGAATCGGCACTAGACTAGAAGCCAGCTATGAGAATCGGCACTAGACCAAGGCTATGGGGACAGGCAGTGGAAGCCAGCTATGAGAATCGGCACTAGACCAAGGCTATGGGGACAGGCAGTGGAAGCCAGCTATGAGAATCGGCACTAGACCAAGGCTATGGGGACAGGCAGTGGAAGCCAGCTATGAGAATCGGCACTAGACCAAGGCTATGGGGACAGGCAGTGGAAGCCAGCTATGAGAATCGGCACTAGACCAAGGCTATGGGGACAGGCAGTGGAAGCCAGCTATGAGAATCGGCACTAGACTAGAAGCCAGCTATGAGAATCGGCATTAGACTAGAAGCCAGCTATGAGAATCGGCACTAGACCAAGACTACGCGGACAGGCACTGGAAGCCAGCTATGAGAATCGGCACTAGACCAAGGCTATGGTGACAGGCACTGGAAGCCAGCTATGAGAATCGGCACTAGACTAGAAGCCAGCTATGAGAATCGGCATTAGACTAGAAGCCAGCTATGAGAATCGGCACTAGACCAAGGCTATGGGGACAGGCACTGGAAGCCAGCTATGAGAATCGGCATTAGACTAGAAGCCAGCTATGAGAATCGGCATTAGACTAGAAGCCAGCTATGAGAATCGGCACTAGACTAGAAGCCAGCTATGAGAATTGGCACTATACTAGAAGCCAGCTATAAGAATCGGCATTAGACTAGAAGCCAGCTATGAGAATCGGCACTAGACTAGAAGCCAGCTATGAGAATCGGCACTAGACTAGAAGCCAGCTATGAGAATCGGCACTAGACCAAGGCTATGGGGACAGGCAGTGGAAGCCAGCTATGAGAATCGGCAGTAGACCAAGGCTATGGGGACAGGCAGTGGAAGCCAGCTATGAGAATCGGCACTAGACCAAGGCTATGGGGACAGGCAGTGGAAGCCAGCTATGAGAATCGGCACTAGACCAAGGCTATGGGGACAGGCAGTGGAAGCCAGCTATGAGAATCGGCACTAGACCAAGGCTATGGGGACAGGCAGTGGAAGCCAGCTATGAGAATCGGCATTAGATTAAGGCTATGGGGACAGGCAGTGGAAGCCAGCTATGAGAATCGGCACTAGACCAAGGCTATGGGGACATGCACTGGAAGCCAGCTATGAGAATCGGCATTAGACTAGAAGCCAGCTATGAGAATCGGCATTAGACTAGAAGCCAGCTATGAGAATCGGCACTAGACTAGAAGCCAGCTATGAGAATCGGCACTAGACCAAGGCTATGGGGACAGGCAGTGGAAGCCAGCTATGAGAATCGGCACTAGACCAAGGCTATGGGGACAGGCAGTGGAAGCCAGCTATGAGAATCGGCACTAGACCAAGGCTATGGGGACATGCACTGGAAGCCAGCTATGAGAATCGGCATTAGACCAAGGCTATGGTGACAGGCACTGGAAGCCAGCTATGAGAATCGGCACTAGACTAGAAGCCAGCTATGAGAATCGGCATTAGACTAGAAGCCAGCTATGAGAATCGGCACTAGACCAAGACTACGCGGACAGGCACTGGAAGCCAGCTATGAGAATCGGCATTAGAGCAAGGCTATGGTGACAGGCACTGGAAGCCAGCTATGAGAATCGGCACTAGACTAGAAGCCAGCTATGAGAATCGGCATTAGACTAAAAGCCAGCTATGAGAATCGGCACTAGACTAGAAGCCAGCTATGAGAATCGGCACTAGACCAAGGCTATGGGGACAGGCAGTGGAAGCCAGCTATGAGAATCGGCACTAGACCAAGGCTATGGGGACAGGCAGTGGAAGCCAGCTATGAGAATCGGCACTAGACTAGAAGCCAGCTATGAGAATCGGCACTAGACTAGAAGCCAGCTATGAGAATCGGCACTAGACTAGAAGCCAGCTATGAGAATCGGCACTAGACCAAGGCTATGGGGACAGGCAGTGGAAGCCAGCTATGAGAATCGGCACTAGACCAAGGCTATGGGGACAGGCAGTGGAAGCCAGCTATGAGAATCGGCACTAGACCAAGGCTATGGGGACAGGCAGTGGAAGCCAGCTATGAGAATCGGCACTAGACCAAGGCTATGGGGACAGGCACTGGAAGCCAGCTATGAGAATCGGCACTAGACCAAGGCTATGGGGACAGGCAGTGGAAGCCAGCTATGAGAATCGGCACTAGACCAAGGCTATGGGGACAGGCAGTGGAAGCCAGCTATGAGAATCGGCATTAGATTAAGGCTATGGGGACAGGCACTGGAAGCCAGCTATGAGAATCGGCACTAGACCAAGGCTATGGGGACATGCACTGGAAGCCAGCTATGAGAATCGGCATTAGACCAAGGCTATGGGGACAGGCACTGGAAGCTAGCAATGAGAATCGGCATTCGACCAAGGCTATGGGGACAGGCACTGGAAGCCAGCTATGAGAATCGGCATTCGACCAAGGCTATGGGGACAGGCACTGGAAGCTAGCAATGAGAATCGGCATTAGACTAGAAGCCAGCTATGAGAATCGGCACTAGACTAGAAGCCAGCTATAAGAATCGGCATTAGACTAGGAGCCAGCTATGAGAATCGGCACTAGACTAGAAGCCAGCTATGAGAATCGGCATTAGACTAGAAGCCAGCTATGAGAATCGGCACTAGACTAGAAGCCAGCTATGAGAATCGGCACTAGACTAGAAGCCAGCTATGAGAATCGGAACTAGACTAAAAGCCAGCTATGAGAATCGGCACTAGACTAGAAGCCAGCTATGAGAATCGGCACTAGACCAAGGCTATGGGGACAGGCAGTGGAAGCCAGCTATGAGAATCGGCACTAGACCAAGGCTATGGGGACAGGCAGTGGAAGCCAGCTATGAGAATCGGCACTAGACCAAGGCTATGGGGACAGGCAGTGGAAGCCAGCTATGAGAATCGGCACTAGACCAAGGCTATGGGGACAGGCAGTGGAAGCCAGCTATGAGAATCGGCACTAGACCAAGGCTATGGGGACAGGCAGTGGAAGCCAGCTATGAGAATCGGCACTAGACTAGAAGCCAGCTATGAGAATCGGCATTAGACTAGAAGCCAGCTATGAGAATCGGCACTAGACCAAGACTACGCGGACAGGCACTGGAAGCCAGCTATGAGAATCGGCACTAGACCAAGGCTATGGTGACAGGCACTGGAAGCCAGCTATGAGAATCGGCACTAGACTAGAAGCCAGCTATGAGAATCGGCATTAGACTAGAAGCCAGCTATGAGAATCGGCACTAGACCAAGGCTATGGGGACAGGCACTGGAAGCCAGCTATGAGAATCGGCATTAGACTAGAAGCCAGCTATGAGAATCGGCATTAGACTAGAAGCCAGCTATGAGAATCGGCACTAGACTAGAAGCCAGCTATGAGAATTGGCACTATACTAGAAGCCAGCTATAAGAATCGGCATTAGACTAGAAGCCAGCTATGAGAATCGGCACTAGACTAGAAGCCAGCTATGAGAATCGGCACTAGACTAGAAGCCAGCTATGAGAATCGGCACTAGACCAAGGCTATGGGGACAGGCAGTGGAAGCCAGCTATGAGAATCGGCAGTAGACCAAGGCTATGGGGACAGGCAGTGGAAGCCAGCTATGAGAATCGGCACTAGACCAAGGCTATGGGGACAGGCAGTGGAAGCCAGCTATGAGAATCGGCACTAGACCAAGGCTATGGGGACAGGCAGTGGAAGCCAGCTATGAGAATCGGCACTAGACCAAGGCTATGGGGACAGGCAGTGGAAGCCAGCTATGAGAATCGGCATTAGATTAAGGCTATGGGGACAGGCAGTGGAAGCCAGCTATGAGAATCGGCACTAGACCAAGGCTATGGGGACATGCACTGGAAGCCAGCTATGAGAATCGGCATTAGACTAGAAGCCAGCTATGAGAATCGGCATTAGACTAGAAGCCAGCTATGAGAATCGGCACTAGACTAGAAGCCAGCTATGAGAATCGGCACTAGACCAAGGCTATGGGGACAGGCAGTGGAAGCCAGCTATGAGAATCGGCACTAGACCAAGGCTATGGGGACAGGCAGTGGAAGCCAGCTATGAGAATCGGCACTAGACCAAGGCTATGGGGACATGCACTGGAAGCCAGCTATGAGAATCGGCATTAGACCAAGGCTATGGTGACAGGCACTGGAAGCCAGCTATGAGAATCGGCACTAGACTAGAAGCCAGCTATGAGAATCGGCATTAGACTAGAAGCCAGCTATGAGAATCGGCACTAGACCAAGACTACGCGGACAGGCACTGGAAGCCAGCTATGAGAATCGGCATTAGAGCAAGGCTATGGTGACAGGCACTGGAAGCCAGCTATGAGAATCGGCACTAGACTAGAAGCCAGCTATGAGAATCGGCATTAGACTAGAAGCCAGCTATGAGAATCGGCACTAGACTAGAAGCCAGCTATGAGAATCGGCACTAGACCAAGGCTATGGGGACAGGCAGTGGAAGCCAGCTATGAGAATCGGCACTAGACCAAGGCTATGGGGACAGGCAGTGGAAGCCAGCTATGAGAATCGGCACTAGACTAGAAGCCAGCTATGAGAATCGGCACTAGACTAGAAGCCAGCTATGAGAATCGGCACTAGACTAGAAGCCAGCTATGAGAATCGGCACTAGACCAAGGCTATGGGGACAGGCAGTGGAAGCCAGCTATGAGAATCGGCACTAGACCAAGGCTATGGGGACAGGCAGTGGAAGCCAGCTATGAGAATCGGCACTAGACCAAGGCTATGGGGACAGGCAGTGGAAGCCAGCTATGAGAATCGGCACTAGACCAAGGCTATGGGGACAGGCACTGGAAGCCAGCTATGAGAATCGGCACTAGACCAAGGCTATGGGGACAGGCAGTGGAAGCCAGCTATGAGAATCGGCACTAGACCAAGGCTATGGGGACAGGCAGTGGAAGCCAGCTATGAGAATCGGCATTAGATTAAGGCTATGGGGACAGGCACTGGAAGCCAGCTATGAGAATCGGCACTAGACCAAGGCTATGGGGACATGCACTGGAAGCCAGCTATGAGAATCGGCATTAGACCAAGGCTATGGGGACAGGCACTGGAAGCTAGCAATGAGAATCGGCATTCGACCAAGGCTATGGGGACAGGCACTGGAAGCCAGCTATGAGAATCGGCATTCGACCAAGGCTATGGGGACAGGCACTGGAAGCTAGCAATGAGAATCGGCATTAGACTAGAAGCCAGCTATGAGAATCGGCATTAGACTAGAAGCCAGCTATGAGAATCGGCACTAGACTAGAAGCCAGCTATGAGAATCGGCACTAGACTAGAAGCCAGCTATAAGAATCGGCATTAGACTAGAAGCCAGCTATGAGAATCGGCACTAGACTAGAAGCCAGCTATGAGAATCGGCATTAGACTAGAAGCCAGCTATGAGAATCGGCACTAGACTAGAAGCCAGCTATGAGAATCGGCACTAGACTAGAAGCCAGCTATGAGAATCGGCACTAGACTAGAAGCCAGCTATGAGAATCGGCACTAGACTAGAAGCCAGCTATGAGAATCGGCACTAGACCAAGGCTATGGGGACAGGCACTGGAAGCCAGCTATGAGAATCGGCACTAGACCAAGGCTATGGGGACAGGCAGTGGAAGCCAGCTATGAGAATCGGCACTAGACCAAGGCTATGGGGACAGGCAGTGGAAGCCAGCTATGAGAATCGGCACTAGACCAAGGCTATGGGGACAGGCAGTGGAAGCCAGCTATGAGAATCGGCACTAGACCAAGGCTATGGGGACAGGCAGTGGAAGCCAGCTATGAGAATCGGCACTAGACCAAGGCTATGGGGACAGGCAGTGGAAGCCAGCTATGAGAATCGGCACTAGACCAAGGCTATGGGGACAGGCAGTGGAAGCCAGCTATGAGAATCGGCACTAGACCAAGGCTATGGGGACATGCACTGGAAGCCAGCTATGAGAATCGGCATTAGACCAAGGCTATGGGGACAGGCACTGGAAGCTAGCAATGAGAATCGGCACTAGACCAAGGCTATGGGGACAGGCACTGGAAGCCAGCTATGAGAATCGGCACTAGACCAAGGCTATGGGGACAGGCAGTGGAAGCCAGCTATGAGAATCGGCACTAGACCAAGGCTATGGGGACAGGCAGTGGAAGCCAGCTATGAGAATCGGCACTAGACCAAGGCTATGGGGACAGGCAGTGGAAGCCAGCTATGAGAATCGGCACTAGACCAAGGCTATGGGGACAGGCACTGGAAGCCAGCTATGAGAAGCGGCATTCGACCAAGGCTATGGGGACAGGCACTGGAAGCTAGCAATGAGAATCGGCATTAGACTAGAAGCCAGCTATGAGAATCGGCATTAGACTAGAAGCCAGCTATGAGAATCGGCACTAGACTAGAAGCCAGCTATGAGAATCGGCACTAGACTAGAAGCCAGCTATAAGAATCGGCATTAGACTAGGAGCCAGCTATGAGAATCGGCACTAGACTAGAAGCCAGCTATGAGAATCGGCATTAGACTAGAAGCCAGCTATGAGAATCGGCACTAGACTAGAAGCCAGCTATGAGAATCGGCACTAGACTAGAAGCCAGCTATGAGAATCGGCACTAGACTAGAAGCCAGCTATGAGAATCGGCACTAGACTAGAAGCCAGCTATGAGAATCGGCACTAGACCAAGGCTATGGGGACAGGCAGTGGAAGCCAGCTATGAGAATCGGCACTAGACCAAGGCTATGGGGACAGGCAGTGGAAGCCAGCTATGAGAATCGGCACTAGACCAAGGCTATGGGGACAGGCAGTGGAAGCCAGCTATGAGAATCGGCATTAGATTAAGGCTATGGGGACAGGCAGTGGAAGCCAGCTATGAGAATCGGCACTAGACCAAGGCTATGGGGACATGCACTGGAAGCCAGCTATGAGAATCGGCATTAGACTAGAAGCCAGCTATGAGAATCGGCATTAGACTAGAAGCCAGCTATGAGAATCGGCACTAGACTAGAAGCCAGCTATGAGAATCGGCACTAGACCAAGGCTATGGGGACAGGCAGTGGAAGCCAGCTATGAGAATCGGCACTAGACCAAGGCTATGGGGACAGGCAGTGGAAGCCAGCTGTGAGAATCGGCACTAGACCAAGGCTATGGGGACATGCACTGGAAGCCAGCTATGAGAATCGGCATTAGACCAAGGCTATGGTGACAGGCACTGGAAGCCAGCTATGAGAATCGGCACTAGACTAGAAGCCAGCTATGAGAATCGGCATTAGACTAGAAGCCAGCTATGAGAATCGGCACTAGACCAAGACTACGCGGACAGGCACTGGAAGCCAGCTATGAGAATCGGCATTAGAGCAAGGCTATGGTGACAGGCACTGGAAGCCAGCTATGAGAATCGGCACTAGACTAGAAGCCAGCTATGAGAATCGGCATTAGACTAGAAGCCAGCTATGAGAATCGGCACTAGACTAGAAGCCAGCTATGAGAATCGGCACTAGACCAAGGCTATGGGGACAGGCAGTGGAAGCCAGCTATGAGAATCGGCACTAGACCAAGGCTATGGGGACAGGCAGTGGAAGCCAGCTATGAGAATCGGCACTAGACTAGAAGCCAGCTATGAGAATCGGCACTAGACTAGAAGCCAGCTATGAGAATCGGCACTAGACTAGAAGCCAGCTATGAGAATCGGCACTAGACCAAGGCTATGGGGACAGGCAGTGGAAGCCAGCTATGAGAATCGGCACTAGACCAAGGCTATGGGGACAGGCAGTGGAAGCCAGCTATGAGAATCGGCACTAGACCAAGGCTATGGGGACAGGCAGTGGAAGCCAGCTATGAGAATCGGCACTAGACCAAGGCTATGGGGACAGGCACTGGAAGCCAGCTATGAGAATCGGCACTAGACCAAGGCTATGGGGACAGGCAGTGGAAGCCAGCTATGAGAATCGGCACTAGACCAAGGCTATGGGGACAGGCAGTGGAAGCCAGCTATGAGAATCGGCATTAGATTAAGGCTATGGGGACAGGCACTGGAAGCCAGCTATGAGAATCGGCACTAGACCAAGGCTATGGGGACATGCACTGGAAGCCAGCTATGAGAATCGGCATTAGACCAAGGCTATGGGGACAGGCACTGGAAGCTAGCAATG
This sequence comes from Macrostomum cliftonense, assembly GCA_950096795.1. Lineage (NCBI taxonomy): Eukaryota > Metazoa > Platyhelminthes > Macrostomidae > Macrostomum > Macrostomum cliftonense. The sequence goes on along the minus strand of CATNEM010000308.1, from coordinate 5,173 downwards.
AGAATCGGCATTAGACTAGAAGCCAGCTATGAGAATCGGCATTAGACTAGAAGCCAGCTATGAGAATCGGCACTAGACTAGAAGCCAGCTATGAGAATCGGCACTAGACTAGAAGCCAGCTATAAGAATCGGCATTAGACTAGAAGCCAGCTATGAGAATCGGCACTAGACTAGAAGCCAGCTATGAGAATCGGCATTAGACTAGAAGCCAGCTATGAGAATCGGCACTAGACTAGAAGCCAGCTATGAGAATCGGCACTAGACTAGAAGCCAGCTATGAGAATCGGCACTAGACTAGAAGCCAGCTATGAGAATCGGCACTAGACTAGAAGCCAGCTATGAGAATCGGCACTAGACCAAGGCTATGGGGACAGGCAGTGGAAGCCAGCTATGAGAATCGGCACTAGACCAAGGCTATGGGGACAGGCAGTGGAAGCCAGCTATGAGAATCGGCACTAGACCAAGGCTATGGGGACAGGCAGTGGAAGCCAGCTATGAGAATCGGCACTAGACCAAGGCTATGGGGACAGGCAGTGGAAGCCAGCTATGAGAATCGGCACTAGACCAAGGCTATGGGGACAGGCAGTGGAAGCCAGCTATGAGAATCGGCACTAGACCAAGGCTATGGGGACAGGCAGTGGAAGCCAGCTATGAGAATCGGCACTAGACCAAGGCTATGGGGACAGGCAGTGGAAGCCAGCTATGAGAATCGGCACTAGACCAAGGCTATGGGGACAGGCAGTGGAAGCCAGCTATGAGAATCGGCACTAGACCAAGGCTATGGGGACAGGCAGTGGAAGCCAGCTATGAGAATCGGCACTAGACCAAGGCTATGGGACAGGCAGTGGAAGCCAGCTATGAGAATCGGCACTAGACCAAGGCTATGGGGACAGGCAGTGGAAGCCAGCTATGAGAATCGGCACTAGACCAAGGCTATGGGGACAGGCAGTGGAAGCCAGCTATGAGAATCGGCACTAGACCAAGGCTATGGGGACAGGCAGTGGAAGCCAGCTATCAGAATCAGCATTAGATTAAGGCTATGGGGACAGGCACTGGAAGCCAGCTATGAGAATCGGCACTAGACCAAGGCTATGGGGACATGCACTGGAAGCCAGCTATGAGAATCGGCATTAGACCAAGGCTATGGGGACAGGCACTGGAAGCTAGCAATGAGAATCGGCATTCGACCAAGGCTATGGGGACAGGCACTGGAAGCCAGCTATGAGAAGCGGCATTCGACCAAGGCTATGGGGACAGGCACTGGAAGCTAGCAATGAGAATCGGCATTAGACTAGAAGCCAGCTATGAGAATCGGCATTAGACTAGAAGCCAGCTATGAGAATCGGCACTAGACTAGAAGCCAGCTATGAGAATCGGCACTAGACCAAGGCTATGGGGACAGGCAGTGGAAGCCAGCTATGAGAATCGGCACTAGACCAAGGCTATGGGGACAGGCAGTGGAAGCCAGCTATGAGAATCGGCACTAGACCAAGGCTATGGGGACATGCACTGGAAGCCAGCTATGAGAATCGGCATTAGACCAAGGCTATGGTGACAGGCACTGGAAGCCAGCTATGAGAATCGGCACTAGACTAGAAGCCAGCTATGAGAATCGGCATTAGACTAGAAGCCAGCTATGAGAATCGGCACTAGACCAAGACTACGCGGACAGGCACTGGAAGCCAGCTATGAGAATCGGCATTAGAGCAAGGCTATGGTGACAGGCACTGGAAGCCAGCTATGAGAATCGGCACTAGACTAGAAGCCAGCTATGAGAATCGGCATTAGACTAGAAGCCAGCTATGAGAATCGGCACTAGACTAGAAGCCAGCTATGAGAATCGGCACTAGACCAAGGCTATGGGGAAAGGCAGTGGAAGCCAGCTATGAGAATCGGCACTAGACCAAGGCTATGGGGACAGGCAGTGGAAGCCAGCTATGAGAATCGGCACTAGACTAGAAGCCAGCTATGAGAATCGGCACTAGACTAGAAGCCAGCTATGAGAATCGGCACTAGACTAGAAGCCAGCTATGAGAATCGGCACTAGACCAAGGCTATGGGGACAGGCAGTGGAAGCCAGCTATGAGAATCGGCACTAGACCAAGGCTATGGGGACAGGCAGTGGAAGCCAGCTATGAGAATCGGCACTAGACCAAGGCTATGGGGACAGGCAGTGGAAGCCAGCTATGAGAATCGGCACTAGACCAAGGCTATGGGGACAGGCACTGGAAGCCAGCTATGAGAATCGGCACTAGACCAAGGCTATGGGGACAGGCAGTGGAAGCCAGCTATGAGAATCGGCACTAGACCAAGGCTATGGGGACAGGCAGTGGAAGCCAGCTATGAGAATCGGCATTAGATTAAGGCTATGGGGACAGGCACTGGAAGCCAGCTATGAGAATCGGCACTAGACCAAGGCTATGGGGACATGCACTGGAAGCCAGCTATGAGAATCGGCATTAGACCAAGGCTATGGGGACAGGCACTGGAAGCTAGCAATGAGAATCGGCATTCGACCAAGGCTATGGGGACAGGCACTGGAAGCCAGCTATGAGAATCGGCATTCGACCAAGGCTATTGGGACAGGCACTGGAAGCTAGCAATGAGAATCGGCATTAGACTAGAAGCCAGCTATGAGAATCGGCATTAGACTAGAAGCCAGCTATGAGAATCGGCACTAGACTAGAAGCCAGCTATGAGAATCGGCACTAGACTAGAAGACAGCTATAAGAATCGGCATTAGACTAGAAGCCAGCTATGAGAATCGGCACTAGACTAGAAGCCAGCTATGAGAATCGGCATTAGACTAGAAGCCAGCTATGAGAATCGGCACTAGACTAGAAGCCAGCTATGAGAATCGGCACTAGACTAGAAGCCAGCTATGAGAATCGGCACTAGACTAGAAGCCAGCTATGAGAATCGGCACTAGACTAGAAGCCAGCTATGAGAATCGGCACTAGACCAAGGCTATGGGGACAGGCAGTGGAAGCCAGCTATGAGAATCGGCACTAGACCAAGGCTATGGGGACAGGCAGTGGAAGCCAGCTATGAGAATCGGCACTAGACCAAGGCTATGGGGACAGGCAGTGGAAGCCAGCTATGAGAATCGGCACTAGACCAAGGCTATGGGACAGGCAGTGGAAGCCAGCTATGAGAATCGGCACTAGACCAAGGCTATGGGGACAGGCAGTGGAAGCCAAGCTATGAGAATCGGCACTAGACCAAGGCTATGGGGACAGGCAGTGGAAGCCAGCTATGAGAATCGGCACTAGACCAAGGCTATGGGGACAGGCAGTGGAAGCCAGCTATGAGAATCGGCACTAGACCAAGGCTATGGGGACAGGCAGTGGAAGCCAGCTATGAGAATCGGCACTAGACCAAGGCTATGGGGACAGGCAGTGGAAGCCAGCTATGAGAATCGGCACTAGACCAAGGCTATGGGGACAGGCACTGGAAGCCAGCTATGAGAATCGGCACTAGACCAAGGCTATGGGGACAGGCAGTGGAAGCCAGCTATGAGAATCGGCACTAGACCAAGGCTATGGGGACAGGCAGTGGAAGCCAGCTATCAGAATCGGCATTAGATTAAGGCTATGGGGACAGGCACTGGAAGCCAGCTATGAGAATCGGCACTAGACCAAGGCTATGGGGACATGCACTGGAAGCCAGCTATGAGAATCGGCATTAGACCAAGGCTATGGGGACAGGCACTGGAAGCTAGCAATGAGAATCGGCATTCGACCAAGGCTATGGGGACAGGCACTGGAAGCCAGCTATGAGAATCGGCACTAGACCAAGGCTATGGGGACAGGCAGTGGAAGCCAGCTATGAGAATCGGCACTAGACCAAGGCTATGGGGACAGGCAGTGGAAGCCAGCTATGAGAATCGGCACTAGACCAAGGCTATGGGGACAGGCAGTGGAAGCCAGCTATGAGAATCGGCACTAGACCAAGGCTATGGGGACAGGCACTGGAAGCCAGCTATGAGAATCGGCACTAGACCAAGGCTATGGGGACAGGCAGTGGAAGCCAGCTATGAGAATCGGCACTAGACCAAGGCTATGGGGACAGGCAGTGGAAGCCAGCTATCAGAATCGGCATTAGATTAAGGCTATGGGGACAGGCACTGGAAGCCAGCTATGAGAATCGGCACTAGACCAAGGCTATGGGGACATGCACTGGAAGCCAGCTATGAGAATCGGCATTAGACCAAGGCTATGGGGACAGGCACTGGAAGCTAGCAATGAGAATCGGCATTCGACCAAGGCTATGGGGACAGGCACTGGAAGCCAGCTATGAGAAGCGGCATTCGACCAAGGCTATGGGGACAGGCACTGGAAGCTAGCAATGAGAATCGGCATTAGACTAGAAGCCAGCTATGAGAATCGGCATTAGACTAGAAGCCAGCTATGAGAATCGGCACTAGACTAGAAGCCAGCTATGAGAATCGGCACTAGACTAGAAGCCAGCTATAAGAATCGGCATTAGACTAGGAGCCAGCTATGAGAATCGGCACTAGACTAGAAGCCAGCTATGAGAATCGGCATTAGACTAGAAGCCAGCTATGAGAATCGGCACTAGACTAGAAGCCAGCTATGAGAATCGGCACTAGACTAGAAGCCAGCTATGAGAATCGGCACTAGACTAGAAGCCAGCTATGAGAATCGGCACTAGACTAGAAGCCAGCTATGAGAATCGGCACTAGACCAAGGCTATGGGGACAGGCAGTGGAAGCCAGCTATGAGAATCGGCACTAGACCAAGGCTATGGCGACAGGCAGTGGAAGCCAGCTATGAGAATCGGCATTAGACTAGAAGCCAGCTATGAGAATCGGCACTAGACTAGAAGCCAGCTATGAGAATCGGCACTAGACCAAGGCTATGGGGACAGGCAGTGGAAGCCAGCTATGAGAATCGGCACTAGACCAAGGCTATGGGGACAGGCAGTGGAAGCCAGCTATGAGAATCGGCACTAGACTAGAAGCCAGCTATGAGAATCGGCACTAGACTAGAAGCCAGCTATGAGAATCGGCACTAGACTAGAAGCCAGCTATGAGAATCGGCACTAGACCAAGGCTATGGGGACAGGCAGTGGAAGCCAGCTATGAGAATCGGCACTAGACCAAGGCTATGGGGACAGGCAGTGGAAGCCAGCTATGAGAATCGGCACTAGA